>OY986058.1:1743897-1825371 GCA_963920205.1 Stenodema calcarata
GGTATTAATAATTCGTATTTACTATTAATAATAATTATTTTTAATTATGATTAATTAATACGACATAATTCTGGGGTTTTTAATACAACGTCGGTAATAATTTTTCTATAAAAGAAGTACCTACCAACAAACATTCGAAATTACCTTCATTTCCGTAGCACGAAACGCACTTCAGAACAACAAACTCGACATCACTTAAGCCATATGATGTTCCAAAGAGCTTGTTGGTATGAAAATGGACCTGTATTTCAACAGTTTGATTCACGATCGTGTTGTGAGGCACAATCTTTGAGCCGTCATTGTAAACGAACGGCTGGTCGTACAAAGCTGCGGATGGTCTTAAAAAATTCTAAGGAACAAACTCTATCTAAATATGAAATAAAAAACATACCGTTATATATGAATTTTTCGAGATATGAGATTTTCAAATTTTCAAAATTCGTTTTGAACCCCTTCCCCTTGACCTAGGGTTATGAAAAGTTTCAAGGACCATTGTGGGGTTGGTCGAAACCCATACAAAAAATTTCGTAATTTTAACTCAACGCTAACTAGGCAAAGTGGCGCGGACGGCGTACGGCGTACGGCGGACGGACGGATTTTGGTTTATTATCTTCGATAATGAACCATTGGAATCGCCCAAAGAAAAAATTTTTTTAACCCCCCCTCAAAATTTGTTGGTTTACGTTTCAAGATACGTAGATTCAGAAAATGAAAAGAAAAAAAACTCTGCAAATTCTTGACACAACGGTTCATTATCTTCTTTGTACAGATCACCCTTCTGTCTAGATCACTAGGTCTAAATGTCTAGATCCTAAATGTTAGATTAATTATTATTATCAATTATAACTAATAATTAGTTATAATTATTATTAACAATTTTATCAAGTACCTAGTGAAAATTATTATAATTTATTGTTAGGTATTAATAATTTGTATTTATTATTAATAATAATTATTATTAACTATGATTAATTAATACGATATAATTCTGGGGTTTTTAATACTACGTCGGTAATAATTTTTCTATAAAAGAAGTACCTACCAACAAACATTCGAAATTACCTTCATTTCCGTAGCACGAAACGCACCTCAGAACAACAAACTCGACATCACTTAAGCCATATGATGTTCGAAGAGCTTGTTAGTATAAAAATGGACCTGTATTTCAACAGTTTGATTCACGATCGTGTTCTGAGGCACAATCTTTGAGCCGTGATTGTGAACGAACGGCTGGTCGTACAAAGCTGCGGATGGTCTTAAAAAATTCTACGGAACAAACTGTATCTAAATATGAAATAAAAAACATACCGTTCTATATGAATTTTTCGAGATATCAAATTTTCAAAATTTCAAAATTCGTTTTGAACCCCTTCCCCTTGACCTAGGGTTATGAAAAGTTTCGAGGACCATTGTGGGGTTGGTCGAAACCCATAAAAAAAATTTCGTAATTTTAACTCAACGCTAACTGGGCAAAGTGGCGCGGACGGCGGACGGCGTACGGCGTACGGCGGACGGACGGATTTTTTTTTATTCGATTTTCTGAATCTACGTATCTTGAAACGTAAACCAACAAATTTTGAGGGGGGGTTAAAAAAATTTTTTCTTTGGGCGATTCCAATGGTTCATTATCGAAGATAATAAACCAAAACAGTGTCTAGTGTCAAATAAAATACGTGGTTAATAAAATACTCACCATTTGTTTATAATTTTATTCCTTTTCGTTCCATGCCCGATCCTTTTTCTGGTTGTCACTGTATTTTTTATCACTTAAATCATAGAGAAATTGATATTCTCTCACAGCTTCAATCAATTTTGGTTTATTATCTTCGATAATGAACCATTGGAATCGCCCAAAGAAAAAAATTTTTTAACCCCCCCTCAAAATTTGTTGGTTTACGTTTCAAGACACGTAGATTCAGAAAATCGAATAAAAAAAAATCCGTCCGTCCGCCGTACGCCGTACACCGTACGCCGTCCCCCGTACGCCGTCCACGCCGTTTTGCCCAGTTAGCGTTGAGCTAAAATTACGAAATTTGGTTTCTGGGTTTGGACCAGCCCCACAATGATCCTCGAAACTTTTCATAACCCTAGGTCAAGGGGAAGGGGTTCAAAACGAAATTTAAAATTTCGACGATGTCTTATCTCCAAATATTTAACTGAACCGTGTAAATTTTAGTCCACTTTTGAATGACCCGAAAAATTACGAATCTTTTAAGACCAATTGGATTTTTGTGCGACCAGCCGTTCGTTCACAGTGACCGCACAAAGTTGTAGGAAAAACACTAAACTTTCGTGTCGAAAACGGCCGTTATGTGACCCAGCCCCCAGACGCCCAGAATAAAACTACCTTTTTACATCTTCCCGGTAAACTACAGTCTAGAAATTTTAACCGTGAGTCGGGGATAGACCACATTGCAATATTTACTCGGTTTCTCATCTGTAAAATTGTTTAAATAATACCTTTTTGTAATAATACAAATTAAATTTTGATGATGAGCTATTGACTTGAAATTTTAAATGTAGGTCAGAACTGGATCACAATGCAATATTCACTCGGTTTCTTGTCTGTAAAATTGTTTAAATAATACCTATTTGTTTAACCAAATTAAATGTTGATGATGAGCTAGATACTTGAAATTTTAAATATAGGTCTGAAATGGATGACATTTCATTATTCACTCAGTTTGTATGACATGGCATGAGTATGGTATGGTATATTATTGTATGTATGATTTGGTATAATACAGTATGGTATGATAGGAAAGAAATTCGTATGGTATGGTATGAGTACGGTGAGAATATGGTATGGTGCCGATTTGCAATACAGTCTGGTATAGACAGAAGGGTGATCTGCACAAGGAAGATAATAAACCGTTGTGTCAAGAATTTGCAGAGTTTTTCATTGTCCATTGCGAAATAAAATCTTTGGGCGATTCCAATGGTTCATTATCGAAGATTGCTTTTTGGATTATTGTCTTCGATGATGAACCATTGGAATCGACCAAAAAAAAAATTCAACCCCCCCCCCCCATCCCAATTTTATTCGAATTGTAAATTTCAAAACTCGAAAAATTCAAATGGAACGGTATATTTTTAGTTCATACTTATAAAGAGTTGATTTTTTATAATTTCTTAAGACCATCCACAGCTTTTAACTACCAGCCGTCCGTTCACAACGAGAGCTCGAAGTTGGGGCAGATCAAAATTCGTCAACATGAGGGTGAATCGCGAGGCCGCTGGTCGGTTCAATATTTATACTGGCCCAGCTGATTCGAACAACACATGGTTTCATTTCAGACGTCGAGTTAATTAATTTATAAATTAATTAATAAATAAAAATGATTAAAAAGTATCAATAATTAATTATAATTTTCAGTACTCGATAAAATTATTAATAAATAATGAGAAGTCGTAATAATAATTAATCTATCATTTAGTGATCTAGACAGAATGGTGATCTGCATAAAGAAGATAATGAACCGTTGTCAAGAATTTGAAGAGTTTTTACTATCCAGTTGAAGCAGTTGAGTCTTCCTTTTTTCTGTGGGTTACATGTGGTCAAAATCAGCCCAAGTTATGCCAACAACCTATTGCCGGTGTTTCTTACACGGTCCCGGTTTGACACAAATCTGGACTTTCTACGCGTGGCAAACCCATTCGAAGGGAACCCTCAAAACGTCGATATGCCAGAATGCAATCAAACTAGGGATCCGAATTCCGAGTGATGGGAACATCAGGCTGATCGATCGTAACACCACAACCGCAGCCAAACGTTACCACCTCCGGAGATCCAGGTTGAGCAAATTGCAATACTGGTTGAAATGAGACTGGAGCGAAAATACTGCTTGCAACTCCAATGTCAACAGCAGACAGCGGGGCAAAAAAGGGGTTGCCAAGGTGGATATAAGGGGAATGAAATGGAAAACTTTGGACGTGACACGTTGGTTCTTCCTTCGAAATTAGAAGTTGAGCTCCGCTCGGGCTTGAAAGGTTTAATTTGAAACCTACCGCTTCCCCTGTTTTTACTCCTTGAGCCGCCAACGTCTTTTGCATTCGTTTCGGCCCCGTTTTCTATTTTAAAACGGGATACCTACTGGAATGTCAGGGCGACTGTCTTCTTCAATTACGTCCGTTTCATTTGACCACTCAAATGCACAGCGAATCACGACAGCCGATTTCCAGTTATAAAAGAATAATTTCTCTCATAAAATACACATTCGTAATTTGGAGAAGGATCAGTTAGGTCGTGATTGTTGTCTATGCTTTTGGAGGTCAGCTAACTTCATTACATACACCTTTGGGTAATTTTCCAACTATCTTCTGGTAGGTACGTTTTACAGGAGTCACTGCGGTAGTGATTGTCGAGCAATGCCGATTAGATTTTAAGTACCTAAAATGTCCAAACATGACCAAGTTGGACATTTTTCAACTCTCAGATTGATGCTCTACAAATTTTAGTGCGAGGGGTTGGCGATTGGATTTGATGTTGTAGCAGTACAGCCACTGAATATCGAGTAGTGTCAGTCCGAAAATTTCGAGATTTTTTGGCTAGGTACAAAGGTTTTGCCATTCGAAATTTGGTGTGCAAACTCTCAATTTATATTATTGTGTCCCACACAGACCGATTAAAACAATAAAATCTTTTACACCACATTTGCAAGGTACAGCCTTTTCAAATGCTCCACCGACTGTGGTAAAGAGTAAACACCCAACTGGTGGCAATTGTCAAGTTTTTGGCTGACTGTCAACTTGTCATTTTTCAGATGATGGTAAGATATGAAGTAGTGAAAACACTGAACTCGAGGTGTCTTCAAACCATCTTCCGATTGATTGGAGCTCTTGGAACTGCCCCCTGCACTGCAATTCAGTGTCCACTATGAAATCATCGAGAAACCTCAATAATAGTTGGTAACGGTCATTTAAAACATTTTTCGCAGTACGAGCAACTAACACTAATTGAGCATTCATCAATCTCCACCAGGAACTCGTGGTGTCACTGACACATAACTGACACCGTGTCAGTTATGTTAACGGCGAGATAGGGATAAATCTTGAAGAAATACAGCAGAAAACTTTACGCCTCAGCTTCCTTATCAGGCGGGCGTTCGAGGAAAAAGGAAATTACTCTGCCTGTTAATCATTTGAGAAAATCCTTCTTAACTTTTTTTATTCTTCATAATCTAGGCTAGAAATACGGAAAGGTTCGAGTCCTTACATTTTTTTAGTTATTTCATTCCCTCAGAATTAGATCCTTTTTTACGTAAAACCCAAATCAGTTATTATTAAAAACCACCAAGTACCAGATTGGTGTATGGAGTCCCGTGAAAAATTGCATTTCATTCATCCACAATATAAATACTGTCAACAAACGAACTGAGTGCATGAAAATTCGAAAAACGCTGCAATGTTCTTTACAGCGAAATATTGGGCCTCTTTTAGAGTCTTTGAGCTGATCTCCAATGCGCGAATACACAAAGCATCCAAGCATCAATTAAGGAATTTTGGTGTGTTTCAGCCTAAATAATTTGAATGGTTTCTAGGAATCAAAACAGTTTTTGAAATTTGACAGCCGTTTGATTATCTCCATATGGACAATGCTATGATTGAGGAATAGCGAATGATTGGGGTGCTTCGACGTACTAAATCTGAATGGACGTGAACTGGCAAGAGCTGTTGGGGGAAATGAAAATAATAATACCATTAGAATACTCGAGTTCAACCCTCTACGCCAAGGCTACCAACCGATCTTCATATCAACGACCATGTTATGACTTGAAGGGCGAGTAACGACCTGAAGCGAACCAGCTGATGACATCATCCTTGAGCCGCGGCGTCTGCCTCCGAGAGTCGGCTTGAGATTTGAGCATCTTTTACACAGATTGACTTTCACCTGTCGTGAACGCCGGCCTTGACTCCCGTAACGACTCGACTGCTCACTCGCACTTCGGCCAGGAATTTCTTTGCCAAGGTCATGTTTACAGACGGTTCAAATCTGATGATGAGTCAACTACCAGACTTGAGCCTTAAACTCCTTCAGGCGCAGGCGTGTTACAAACTTAGTTTTATATTAATAAAAGCAGTGACAAGAAATGCAGACTCACTTCAATACACTGATGAATTCAAAGGTCAAGCAGCAAATAGTTACCTGGAACAGAAAAGAGACAATGTTAGGGTTTGGACTGAAAGGTACTGATTGTACTCGTACAAGTTACACCTGATGAAATGCACCATAAACTGTTGAATCAATACCTAAAACCGCTCATATCAACAACACACTAGTACTTTTGTCCTTTACTTCTTCCTGAACGCTCACACAATACCAAACATCTATTTCAAACACAAGTGGCCTTTCCAGACTTTTCACTTACGAGTTCAAGTTAATTCGATAATGACTGAAATCCGAAGTTTTCGGAAAATACAACGAAAAATACAACGTTGTAAATGCGAATTTCTTCGTCTACTTCCACCAGTTTCATCTTTCAATCCTAAAAGCTTCACTTAAGACAGTAAGCTTTTGTTAGTCTTCAGTTTGATTTTAAAGGTTAAAAATATGGATACCTTTTTCGAGTGGAAGATAATTGCGAATCCCAACTCTTTGAACTACCGAGGATGAATAATACATACAGATTTCTAAGAGTTGGAAGTTGGTGAAAGATCATCAAGGGAAAACTTTCAAAGTCAACCCCAGGCTTAATTCATAAGCGTGTACTACATGCTGGATTAGTCGAGGATGTTTCATGGTTATTGAAAGTTGGGTAAAACAAAAACAGAACCTCCGAAGAAATTTAAAAAAACCATTATAATCATGAAACCCTGCAAATTCTTGAAACAACGGTTTATTATCTTCTTTGTGCCGATCACCCTTTTGTCTAGATCACTAAATGATAGATTACTTATTATTATGAATTATAATTAATCATTAACAATTAAGGCGTTGACATGGATAAGCATGTAAGTCACAAAAATTCCGAAATTGAGTTTTTGCATGGAAATGATAGTAAGAATCAAGGCCAATGGCGTGGTAGGCCAGTAGAACAAGAGATTAGTTTCTATAACCATTCAAAGATGGTGTTAGTGGTAGGTGAA
Source organism: Stenodema calcarata (assembly GCA_963920205.1). Classification (NCBI taxonomy): domain Eukaryota; kingdom Metazoa; phylum Arthropoda; class Insecta; order Hemiptera; family Miridae; genus Stenodema; species Stenodema calcarata. Next base: position 1,750,984 of record OY986058.1, read on the forward strand.
GGGGCTTGGGCACAGAGAGCTACGAAAGCTATTCCATTCAAACTGGTAAGTAACCACTTCAGTACCATTGCACTGTTAGTAACTCGGAGTAATAACACAACAATCTCAACAGTTACTGAGTTTCATCATCTTTGAATTTTTTACTTTTTGTCATCTTTTTTTTTATAGATAAAAAAAAACCATCTTTGAACACCCTCACAAACTTGTTTTGCGTTTCCTGTAAAATTTTATTTGTGACTCACATGCTTCTCCATGTCAATGCCTCAATTATCATCAGGTAGTTACAATTATTATTAAATAATGTAAGCGATTACTTATTATTGTTAGTTATTATTGATAATTATTAATTATTATTAATAATGACAATGAATTGTTGTTAATTAACTCGATATCTGAAAACCATGTGCTAATAAACTCTATTCAAATTTGAACTAAATACTACACCGTTCCATCTAAATTTTTCGAGATATGAATTTGTGTTGAGAATTTGCAGAGCTTTTTTTTTAAATTCGATTTTCAGAATCTGCGTATCTTGAAACGTAATGCAGCAAATTTTTTTTCTCTAATGAGGATCAGAATTTGTAAAGGCCATAAAGTGTTCACGGCAGAATCTTTTGGTATCTTTCGAAGAGATTACAAGGACACAATGGCCTCACGTTGAAAGAAGAGCAAATTCGTGTTCTAATAAGATGCCAACTGGAAATACCTCAAGTATGCTCACATCATTTTGAATTGGCGCAGGTATGAACTCTGCTTGTATACCGTAACGGACCTCATCAGGTGCACAGCCAATCATTTCATCCACACACAGAAAAACCCTTTTCTCACGACACTAATCCGTTTCAAAGCAACTACGACCTGAACCCTTGATGCCTCATTGATATATTCACCGGCTCTGGTCCAAGGTGAGTTATCACGCTCTTATTATTAATCCCTTTGTCACTGCCGTCACAGGCGATTTGTGATGGAGACGCCGCCATCGCTTTCGTACGAGTTTATTTAGACTGAACATTCTACATCCCTGTAGCTGTTCCTCCCTCCAGATTAATCACCCCAGAAATACCCAGTTACAAAGATGGTGGCTCTCAAGAAAACGTCCACCCTCTTTCTTAAATGACAAATTCCCGTGTTAGTGTTAGACGACCTTCCCCGCTCTTTCAAGCGCTTCCATCTTTCTCTCGACCGTTTCGAAGGGAAAACTTAGATGGAGGAGAAAAAATAGTTTGGGCTGCCATTTTCCACCTTATGCTTCTTCTTTCCGAGAATAAATGGCGTCTTGGGGCCACCTCATTACTTCGCGCTTCCCGAGTTAATGAAAAATTAAGACGAGGATTCAGCAGACGGGGAGAAGGAAACTGTTTCAAACAGATGACCGCTATTTTTAACCTGGTTTGTCTTGAAGATCTAACTATTATAAATCTTCCTTGTTTTCATTTCGTAAGAGACTGGGCGCGTTGAGCAGTGAAATTCTTAAGAATAATTATTACAACACATATCACTGGGAGTGGGTGCTGTGATGGATGGACCTCTCAGGTGAAAGAAAGTCGGCATCACAAGTTAGTTAGAAGAAGTTAGTAACGTTGTATTATTGTCACCAGCTCAAAGTACCAATTCCCATTGTTGACTTGTCTCTCTAGGAGAGACGAAATTGGATGGCATTTCCTGAACTCGAGACAACTTGAGCCATTTTCGCCTAAATTAGTAGAAAATTGTGGTTTCTTATCTAAAGCATCGAATTGCGGCTCCCAAAAGTAGGTGGTTTGGGAGTTAGTCCGTTGTTTGCACACGGCGTCCATTGAGGTTTACAACTTTGATCAAAGTAATTTCGGTGCAACTGCTGAGCAGCGCGAGAGCTGTCGAGTAGATATTCCTGCAGAAGACACGACTATATCGAGTGGCTGGAAGAAATAGCATAATCAATACAGGTTTTAAGTACGATATTTGCCTTTCTGGACGTTCGGAAACAGAAATAAAAATATACAACTGCAGAGAATTGTCAACTACCAGTTTGAAACTGGAAAACCCCGGTTCGGCTGAAGGAATGATTATACCGAGCGTTATAATTGGTGCGCTATACACGTACAGTAGGTAGGTAGACAGCCACGCGTGGATGGAACTTGGTGGAAGTGAAACTACCCTTATGCCCGTCTACGAATCCAAGTGATAAAACTGGAGGTTAGAGACACTATTTCTATTGCATTAATATCCCCATTAAACTGGTTTTAGTTCGAGGAAATACTTAGAATTCAAGGACCGAAGGAACATCGGAAATTGAGCCATCGCGGCGATCATACGACGGGAGGGGAAGGGAACGGCTTAACGTAATCCCATCTGGAAGGTTCGATTTGAATGGGACTCCAGGAAGATGCCAAGGGTTCTTCAACTGGAATCCGGGGATTATTGAAAGTCGAAAATCAGGACGGGGAGACAAGGTTGTGCGGGGAAGAGAGAGAACACCGTGATGTTAATGATTGCTAGGTACTAAGCAGGATTGTTCGATTTGAATGAACGTGAACTGATCAGTTAGTTCACCATTTGAAGTCCATATCATGAGAAAATTAATTGAAACGGTTGGTTCAATAACCGAAGTTAAATATTTAATAAAGTTTTAAAATCTTGAAAATGAAGTACAGCTTCTGATTATAAAGTTTCAAACGATATAAAAACTCTGCAAATTCTTGACACAACGGTTCATTATCTTCTTTGTACAGATCACCCTTCTGTCTAGATCACTAGGTCTGAATGTCTATATTCTAAATGTTAGATTAATTATTATTATCAATTATCACTAATTATTAACAATTTTATCGAGTACCTAGTGAAAATTATTATAATTTATTGTTAGGTATTAATAATTCGTATTTATTATGATCAATTAATACGATATAATTCTGGGGTTTTTAATACTACGTCGGTAATATTATTCTATAAAAGAAGTACCTACCAACAAACATTCGAAATTACCTTCATTTCCGTAGCACGAAACGCACCTCAGAACAACAAACTCGACATCACTTAAGCCATATGATGTTCCAAAGAGCAAGTTAGTATGAAAATGGACCTGTATTTCAACAGTTTGAGTCACGATCGTGTTGTGAGGCACAATCTTTGAGCCGTCATTGTGAACGAACGGCTGGTCCTACAAAGCTGCGGATGGTCTTAAAAAATTCTACGGAACAAACTCTATCTAAATATGAAATAAAAAACATACCGTTCTATATGAATTTTTCGAGATATGAGATTTTCAAATTTTCAAAATTTGTTTTGAACCCCTTCCCCTTGACCTAGGGTTCTGAAAAGTTTCGAGGACCATTGTGGGGTTGGTCGAAACCCATAAAAAAAATTTCGTAATTTTAACTCAACGCTAACTGGGCAAAGTGGCGCGGACGGCGTACGGCGGACGGCGTACGGCGTACGGACGGATTTTTTTTTATTCGATTTTCTGAATCTACGTATCTTGAAACGTAAACAAACAAATTTTGAGGGGGGGTTAAAAAAATTTTTTCTTTGGGCGATTCCAATGGTTCATTATCGAAGATAATAAACCAAATGAAAGGCGTAGATGAGATTTTTCATCATGTTAGAGATGCTTTAAGAGAGCCGAGTTTAAGCCCGGTTGCTCTGACCCCTGATAGAAATTATGGAGATGAATAGCAAAGCCTTTTCTTTTCATAATAGAAAATCATTTTTAATGGATCTCGGTAAGATCTTCAAGCTTAGACGATAGAAACAAGATGAGAGAGACAAAAAGAAAATTAACTGAGAACAAAGGAACACGAAAAAATAAGTAGCGATCTCATTAGCAGGAAAGTTCAAGGGGAGGAAGTTTAACATTTGAGTGGCATTTTAGACAGTGTAACGTCGAAAGCTTTGGGAGGCCCTTTCATAGCTTAGCTATATGTCAGGGCTCTTCTCAAAGGGCGGAAGATGCAGGTTTTAACCCTCGTCCAACTGCACCCTCCGGGGGGGGGGGGGCTAGAATGACCGACGGGCGTGACATAACTCGGTTGGACCGCCGCCCTTTGCCGGAAAGGCTCCCAACATTTCGCTATACCTTCCCTGTGCGGATATGCCGACCTTGCATTCCTACCAAATGCTTCTCCCGTCCCTTCGCGATGGTTGGTTTTACTCGTACCTCCAAATAGGTTTTCTCTCGTTTTGACGGGAGGTTTCCGGCTTGTTTTACCGTTCATAGTGCAGAAAAAAACTAAGGAAACTTATTTTCAGACACATGAATTTATTGTCTGTTCAGGAAGTACTTATACTATGTACAGAGATCACACTAGAACATTATCAACGAAAACAGCTACTGAACACCTACAGAATAGCTATCCAACTCTGTTCATTTTTGAACAATGAGTTGTTAACCCTCGCCCCGCTTTAACCCTTACCACAAGAAGTCCTCATCCCTACAGATATGCAGTCGCCCAATGATTTTTCTCGAACGATGTATGAAAAAGTATAATATACTTTTTCATACATCGTTCGAGAAAAATCATATATTATATATCTGGCTTATCCAGCTGGGTTATGAAAACTGCAGAACTTTACAGCGCAGCATATACTCGTATGTGCAATAGAATTGCTAATGGAACATCTATCCTATCTTTTATCCAACTCATGAAAGTGTGAAATTATCTGAATTTATTTATATTTATATTGTATGAGAAGGTCTAAACTAATCTTGTCTGGCGACACGGGCTCTGCACTGCCAGACAATAATATTTCTGTAAAATAAAAATTTCCGAAGTTGTACTATAATTATTATGTTTTTTGTATTTTGTTAATTTTTTGAAATATACCTCTCTCTCTAAACTAATTGCCACATTAAATACGAAATTTCGGACAAGACAGGGTGAAGAAATTAAGATTCTCCAATTTTTTACAACGCTTATCCACCAAAGGAGACCTACCTGAATCTATCACTACAGGGAAGATTACAATCAACGTTAATTTCACGGCATGAAATCTCTAGTAGTTGTTCCACGATGTGGCCTACTATAAAAATAAATAGACATTTATCACACCATAAAATAAACATAGTGTACAAAAACCAACAGTGTGAATATGTCAACAACGTGTATTCACCCCAATTTGTCACAACAAGGAACAACAACTATCTATCGTAGCCAATTTCCAAAAACACAACAACCACTTTTTTTTGTAACGTAACTATAACCCACTAACCGTCAACCAAAAACACATGCAACATGGCTTTACTATAACAATAGCAATGAATTCAGTTTTAAGATAAGCAACTAATGCCCATAAGCGAACTCCAACTAGGTCCCAGTACAAAACCTTCGATGTTCTCAATCCCAGAATGACTTACACTCGCATTACAGTTTTGTATGTACATGAACATCTTAATTTATCTACCAAGCAATCGATGATTAAAACGACGTGAGCAACTGCCAACCATGTTTCACCATTGCTCCATCCCTAGTTGAACAGTTAGCGGCTGAAACTAAGGCTGTATAGATATAGATCTAGGCTGTATCATCAACAGACAAATTTAAAAATTGGTTCTTGAATATTTTGATCTTGGAAATAACGAAAGTAAAACATAGACTGGTTTAATTTAGGATAATTAGATTTTGGAATAATTTTGTATAACTGGACTATTAGAGTAATTCAAGGAATACGTCTTATTTTGGCATTGAACATCTAATGCCCAATAAAATAAGCGTTTCTGATGGATAGTTTGTACTACTCGCTAAAAAGCAGGGAAGAGACAAACCTGGACAAGGCACCAGACCTTAGGCTTGGAAATCCTCCTCAAATTTGGAACTTTATTATGTATTTACTTAGACTGTAAACACGTGCTGATCATATCTCGATAACGAACTAACCGTGGAAATGGTAAAACACTAGAGGGGGCACCACCACAGGCACAGTTCAATTCTATTCAATTCAAATTTTATTCCAGAAAACAGTACACAATACAGTACACAAAAACAATTTTTGTTATTAGTTGGTATTGTGTACTGTTTTCTGGAATAAAATTTGAATTGAATGGAATTGAACTGTGCCTGTGGTGGTGATTTACCATTTTCACGGTTAGTTCGTTATCGAGATATGATCAGCACGTGGATCTTGCAGTTGACATTAAATTTCGTGTATCGATCTTACAAAACAATAATGATCTTATCGTGTTGGGTAAAATAACTTCCACGAACAAAAGTGTTTCGATTCAAAGTTTCACGTTCTCTTCGTGCAGAGTTGGCTCATTGAGTTCCAACGCCGCGGTGATGCATTCTGAATTTTCAAGTAGCCCCCTTATGGGGTTTTAGCTTCTAGAGAGCATTTAGAGCTTTTACATCGCTCCGATGCCTCATCCCTACGCTATAAGCTCACTCATTCTGTCGAGTCCTATCATAATTCTTTCCCATCTCCCCACTTTGCCATTCATTCCGTTGTTTCATCAAATTTTACTTCTCCGCATGGAGATGAGTTAAATTTGCAAATTATCTATTACAGAAGGTCGAATTTTCGATTCCTTACCAGGTTGAGGTTTCTCAGTAGAAACGAATACTCGGCACTATTAAGGTACCTAATTTTCAGATTCAGGTTCTCCAGCGAAGCCGGTGTGGTATGTAAATGGTAAAGATGGCTCAGTCGGTAAACGTGAGACCTCCCCAAAACCATGAGTTCCAATTCCGGCCTTATCATGCATCGTTTCTGAACTCGCAAATGGAGGCCTACAAAGGAACAATGGTCTATTTCGAAGATTTCAAGGTTTATATTGAAATTACTTTTCCTTCGCCAAAATCTCCACAGGATGTAAAGGCGAGGAATCCCGGGCGGGAAAAAAAGATGAAAAGATATGAATAACAATTTGGTGGAGGTTGTTATGAAATAGACCTTCGTTAGGCCTTGAATACAGGCGAGTCGATGAGATGAAGTGAAAAGACGGAGCTGAGAAAGGGGTGTACACTCGAAGAGCTCATTCCAAAGAGGATTTCGCCCAAAGCAACCGGAGTGAGGACCAACAATTCGCGAAGCTACCAAATGGGGAGTACATTGTTCGAAAACGAGGAAGAGACGAAATAAAGGATGAGGAAAGAAAAATATTGAGACACGTGAGGGATGGACGAGGTATAAGAGCGAAGAGGGTTGAAGGGTAAGACCAACAACCTGAGTGGGACGGTAGAGGATGGTATGGGGGATTCGTTTGGCGTGAAAGGTGGAATTGTGGAATTTTCACAGGAAAAAACGTCGAATATTCGTCGCACTCACGCTTCTAGTGAGGGAGTACAGAAGGAATCCCTAACGAGAGCCTTTGATTCGAGTGACCTCTTCCCGAGTTCACGAGGCGGCCGGAGAACTAGTTATCAGGTCCCGTGTGATGTGTTGAATTGGATGAAAGGGATCAAGTGGGGTATTACAATGAACTGGAGATGCATCCGTGAATAGAAGATGATTGCAGGACCTGCACCATAAATCGAGCAGGTTGATCACAAAGAGGTAACGTAATTCGCTGATTAAGGTCCGTTCAAACCTGAAAGTGGACCAATTCTACATCTGCTGGATGTGAAGACGAAGTTGATGACGTTGAAAATTAATAAAATTCACCATCACATTGCTCGCAAACAAACTCAGTTCATTTCTCGATTTTATTCTAAACTCCATCAAATGGCGTCAGATTTTTCACCAAGGGGAAAAACTCCGCTGAAAGAGCAGCTGTTTCCAACATCACGGCTATACGCAATACCAACTACGTCCGTCGGGTTTTTATATAAAATCCACAAAGATATCATATTTAAATCAATACTCGTGGAACGATTGGAAGGTGATGCTTCAACCGCAAGACAGTTACTGGCCGAACAGGATTCTTGAAGTTCACATACCAATGCAACAGATGACCCCGGAAACACCTCTATACAACGTATATTATCGACATCGTTTCATCGTAGTTTTAAATTTTGCGGTATCAACTTCTCAGTCTATTTGAATTCTACACGTAAGCATCACCTGCAAACGTATTAATATCAACCGAAATGCTCAACGCCCACAGCCCAGAGTTATTGTAGGAGTTAGCTTTCAGAGCCACTCAGCTGATCTGGGGCCTGGGCAGTGTCATGTTCAAGTCTCCACCAGAGAAATAGGAAATTCAATGAATAGGAGAAAATGTATTGGTTCGTCGGTTGATGAATACAAAGTTCATGAAGAACTTTAGAAATAAGACTAATTGAAATATGTCGGTTCCTGAAATTATTTTGGTGTGATACTCGTTTTTATGTTTTGATTTCCAGTTCTTGAAATAGTAAAATATTGTGTTGAAGCGTATATCATCTGTGATCTTTTTCCAACCAATCAAGAACGTAATGAAATTGAAATTGCGTACGAAACAGTGAATAAAATATGAATAAATAAAACTGCGGGGATTTCCCCGCTAGCGTGTACAAACGTTACTTTCCGCCTAGCGTGTAACTAAGGGTTGATGTCCCCGTCTTTATGGGACCCCAGAGTTGGGGCAGCCGACAGATCAGGACGCTCAGATAAGACGCTCGCCGACAGATCAGGACGCTCGCCGACAGATCAAACGCTCCCGATCAGAAGGATGGGGTGACCCCACCACCCGCCTACAAGAGGGATTCGGGCCTCGGTGTTTGAAGGATTTGGTGTTCGACCCCTCCCGCCGCCTTCGGAGTTCACCCCTCAGAAGGATTCGGTGTTCGGCCTCTCAAGCCTTCAATACTAGACCGACATTAGGAGCAATGAAACACGTTCTCCTTCAGCCTCCATCCTGCCTTCGGTATTTGGCCCGTCAGAAGGATTCAGCGTTCCTCCCTCCCCCCTGCGATCTGTATTTGGCCCGTCAAAAGGGTTCTGCGTTCCTCCCTCCCTCCTGCCATCGGTATTCGGCCCGTCAGAAGGATTCAGCGTTCCTCCCTCCCCCCTGCGATCTGTATTTGGCCCGTCAGAAGGGTTCTGCGTTCCTCCCTCCCCCCTGCCTTCGGTATTCGGCCCGTCAGAAGGATTCAGCGTTCCTCCCTCCCCCCCTGCAATCTGTATTTGACCCGACAGAAGGATCCTGCGTTCCCCCCCTCACTGCCATCGGTATTCGGCCCGTCAGAAGGATTCAGCGTTCCTCCCTCCCCCCTGCGATCTGTATTTGGCCCGTCAGAAGGGTTCTGCGTTCCTCCCTCCCCTCTGCCGTCGGTATTCGGCCCGTCAGAAGGATTCAGCGTTCCTCCCTCCCCCCTGCGATCTGTATTTGGCCCGTCAGAAGGATTCTACCCCCCCCCTCCTGCCAACGGTATTCGGCCCGTCAGAAGGATTCAGCGTTCCTCCCTCCCCCCTGCAATCTGTATTTGGCCCGTCAGAAGGGTTCTGCGTTCCTCCCTCCCCCTGCCTTCGGTATATGGCCTGTCAGAAAGATTCTGCGTTCCCTCCTCCCCCTACCTGCTGTGCTCTCTTCGTTGGGTCATTGTGCCTAGGCCAGTGGCCCATTACAATGATTTTCCAGGCTCTTGATTGTGGCATACTTTAATTGGCAGGCGTTCGGCATATTCTATGCCACGCACAGCAGATGTTGTAAGGGGCAGAGGGTATTTGGCCCATCAGAAGGATCCTGCGTTCTCATGGTAATCTACATACCAATACTGAATAGGATCAAAATTAATTTTAAGAGCAATTCAGCTGATCCCGGGACTATTCTGCTATAAGTCCAAGTCCTAAGGAGGCTACACACCAAGCTCCAGCTTCATAGAGTGAATAGCATAGAAAATAGCTTTAGCTCGGAGTATATCATTGACCTTTGCTGTCTATTAGTATCGCGTTACATTTTGTTTTTCCGTGTGGCAAAATTTTCATGACCCCCAACAGTAAGACATATCCCTATCAAAACATAGATGTCGGGAAAAACAAAGAGTCGGAAGGTCAAAGAAAAATTTTCTATGATTCCGCCAATTTTTGAGCCCTTGGTAGTGAGACCAACTGTGAAATAGCTTCGCCTTTTATTAGTCCCTTTTAGATCAGCGAATTAAACGAAAGTTATTCAATCATAGTCTTTAATAATTAATGCAGTCAACAGCTCAAAATTACAATTGAATGGCCGCCGTTCGAGAATTCTAATGATGGAGTTGAGACTAATGGAAAACCGGGAAGGAGGGAGATTAGGCGTCGGGATTTCTACGGGATTGTGGCAGATGCCGTGACAAATAGCGGATTGCCGTGTTCTTTTTGTGGACGCAATTAGAATTTAGGACCGTCCAGAGGAGACTTCACTCCGAGCCCCACATCAGTCACTTTGAGGAAAGTTACCTCTCCGACTCCCAAGGAAAACGATCCATCATTACCGATACCTACCTTTCCTCTCCCCGTTTTCCGATTGCTTTTAGCCGTCCGTTTTGATTAATCTATCGCTTCGAAGGAAACAATCAATTATTTGGATTTCCAAACCCCGAAAACGCGAGCGGCGGGGGATGACTGGCGACCTTCCGAGAGCTAATTTGAAACGATGCCGTCCTCCGGAGGGCTGATAGGAGACGGATCGTGGACTCGGAGATGAATGGAAAATAGGCCCGTCTCTTTTGTCTAAGATACAATGGCCATCTCCATCCCCTCTTCCAAATAATTACGTCAACAAAGCGCCGATCCTTCAACAGAAGTTAGAAGGAGACACGCCGTTTTCAAGAGGGGAAAAAATGAACGTTAACTCTGATAAAAATTTATTACTTGCTCGTTAATTTTTCTTCATCTGCAGTGAAGAAATGATACGGCCGAATAGGATAATGGAAGAGATGAATGAAGCAAACTTGGTTTAGCACAATGACCCGAGTTCTCAAGCACTTTAGCGAACAAAGCTCGAAAAAGTATAAAAGTGCCTCTGTTCCGATGAATGGCATCTCTTACCCGTTCCAGAAATAGAAAGCACTGGTGAGGGCGGTAGGTGGCGGGGCGGAGAAGACAAATTTAACCAAGAAACTTCTTGGGCAGTACGTTTCTGAAAACAATGACTCCTGAGGAGGCTTCCCGAGCAAGTTTGAACGTAACAAACTAATCGACCTAACCTCGTTTCTCGCGGTGCTCAAGGGAGCGGAGAATCTGGAGTGAAGTGAGGCCTGAACTTCCATAAACAAGGCAAGAGAAGCCACTACGGACTTTGAGGGCAGCAAGCAGCTGAATTACGTTGCGTACCGTTCCTTACCATGAAGTTACGAGTATATCGCCGATTTGCTGTGGTCATCAAAACTTTCGAGATGTGGGAAATCGTCGCTTGGATATGGCTACACACACACGTTGCACTTTTTCGGTGGTAGCTACTGTAGTACTGGATTTAGACCATTTAGAACCAGCAACCACCTGGACTCGCCGAAGTCAACAAATCAGCGAAGCCATAGGTAATAGTGCAAACATACTTTGTATACAATCATACACTGCATACAATCATACTGCATACAATCGTCACTAATCATTTGGGAGTGGAATATGTTAAAATGGTTAACTACCCGAACTCCTAAAAATGTACCGTTGAATAATGTACCCCCAAAAACAACTCCGTTGTAAAAACTGGCCCGCCAAAAAACCTCAGCCGCAAAAAGGAATGATATCCATTTTGCCCGCCAGCCACGTATATAGGATGCTCGGTGCTTCGCACCTCGCTGTTGAGTGTGCATATAGAAACCTGATCCTCCTACCCCTAACCTCCACCGTCAATGTTTTCCTGTTCCCTGTCTCCTTCCCACAATCCCCTCTCACCCTTAGTCACCCTCGGTTTCACCTAATATGTTTCCTCTGTTACACCAGCAGGGAGCTTTACGCTTCTTTCAATGCTGTTGGCGGGAGCTTTTTGCCAGATGAACAAGCCTGAATTGAAGCATTACTTCATTATAGGTGTACCACTACTGATTACTCGTGACCACCAGTAATTTTGAAGGAGTTATGACCATTTGAAATTCCTAAAAATTACTATTTCCCCCCTAATTGGGAGGGAAATGGGGGGAGGGAGAAAAAATGTTCAAAAGGCACTCCCTTGGAGCATAACAAACGTGTGTGCAAAATTTCAGCTCGATCCGATTTGTCTGCTGGGCTGTAGCCCCGTCAATGAACAACAACAACGAGAAGAAGAAGAAGAAGAAGAAGAACACGAAAAACGTGAAAAATAGTGGTTTTAAAACTGTTATACCCCCGACACCTGATGTTCCCAAGAGCTGAAATTTGGTTTACGTCCTCACGTGCCCCTGGAGAGTTGGTGTACAAAAAATCAACTCTCGAGACACTCAGGGGACCGAACTACGGGATGGTGAAAACCCCAACTTGTTTCGTCGCGTAATCAGTGTCTCAGTCGCTTCGGTTTTCAGGGCTTCGGTTTTCTTGGCGGGCGGGACGCTCCCGCGTCCCTAGATACTGTAGAATAATCTATATCGGGCCTATGCTTTGATGTTTCGTCAGTGCAATATGGTATCATATGGTACCTATATTGTGTATCATATGGTATCATATGATACACAATATACACATAGTATCATATGGTATATTGTGTATAATATATTATGGTATATTGTGCTTGAGCACCCAAAATGTGTCCTTTAGTCATCAAGATTTATCTTTGTGTTTTCCCAACTATGCTGAGTAATCCGTCGAATGATTACCAACCTATTAACCAAGTTACCAACCTATCTATCAGTCCTATTTCTATTGTATAGAACTAGTATCGTTTTGTAACTGATGATGGTTTATCGCCGAAACCGGTCTAACAGTGAACTCATATTTCAGTGGAAATAGACGATTTTTTTCAAATACTCTAGTTTTTTTCTTGTTTTTGTTAGACGAGCAAGCCAATGAGCTTCGGATAGACGGACCGAGAGATGTCTCATAAGTATCCGTTCCTAACTCAATTTGCAAAAAAAAAAAAAAAAAAAAAACACACAAAAAAAAAAAACAACACAGTTAGACCTTCTGGGATCTTAAGGGACGATATATTTGTATTGGACATTTGCAGCAGCCAAAACTGTAGGCCGACTGGAGATCTCTATATCGGGCCTTTATCTTTCAGCAGCAATGGAAGACTCCATACAAGGACCGATAGATAATTTTGCTATTATCTATGAACTCCTTCTAGGGCATTCGTAGCGAATAAGCGTTTCATGATTTTATACAAAATGGAAATATCATATTCTCTGAATAGCCTCAAACGTTTCAACATTTCTCGAGGTGATATAATACAATACGATCCCACTCACCACACATTGCAACCTGTCGCGATAGTTCAAACGAAGAGTTCTTCTGAATTAACAGAATGAGTTTTGAAAACTCCAAAACATCGTGTTATCCGAGCTCCATGGTCAGATCACATATGGAAACCGTACATTCCGATTGACTGAAATTATAAAGCCATTAGCCGAGTCGCATTGCGGCGCCAGTCTGCGGAATCTCGATCGTTCGAGGAAACTCTCGAACGCTCTTCGTCCCACATCCTGAGATAGGGGTCATATCCCGTGACACTGATCTTCTCCGTAAGAGGTATTTTTGAGCAACTGTTTGGATTCTGTAGCGTTACGATCTGTTCGATCCATAATATGAACAATTCGGTGTACAATGCGAACATAATATGAATATAAACACCAATAATCGAAGAGCACCAGTGGAAAATGTACCTACTCGAACTTGAATTTTAAAATATTTTACTGGATATGAGTTCAATTAATAGTCACAGGTTAGACACGCGTAACTAAGAACCTGAATCAGCTTCGGCAGAACTTCCTACAGCTTCGCAACTGGCAAACTTCTACAAATCAAATTCTATTAGAAATCGCTTAACTTTGAACTCACCTTTCATAACAACCGCATCTAATTGGTAACTCGTAGCAGTTTTTAGAAGACTGACTGTAGAAGGGCAGTGGTTTCATTTCGGGTTTCTTTCAGCGAACCCCCAAGACACCGGATTGTGAGGCTCAAGTCCCACTAAATCCTTCTCACTCAGGTGTTTCACCAGTTGTAAATCACGTGGAGTTGACGGATCGTCGAGACCTCGTCGGATGCATAACCGCAACGAGGTATGAATACTTAAAGGAGGCCAGGAACTACAGACGAGTCGACGATAACGAAAAATAAACCATATAAACCGTGTGCATATTAGCAAAGAAATATAACGTAGGGTCAGGGGGTCTAGAATTTTACCATTCTAGCCAACTTCCGCTCTTCAGTATTTCAAAAAAGCGTCATGAAAAGCTAATTTCTGTTGCTGATCGATTCGAACTGACCTGTTGACAAGGGGCGAATCGATTCTTTCTATGTTTTGCTATCAAAGAATCAAGACTAATACTCATAGGCAGATTAATTTCTATCGTCACACCAAAGTCATGATCATCGAATTAAGACGAATTTGTTAGGTGAGGAGTAGAAGATGAAACTAGACGTTGGATGAAAGATATTGAAACGTGCAGCCTATTGATTGAGACAGTGGCCAACTGCCTCTTGAAATCTCGATTAACCCCAATGCTTGGGGACAGTAACCATTTGGTTTGTTTTCGAGTTTATTTCGGGCATAAATTCAGTAGAACAATCAAGTCTGATCAACTGCTGTCCAATGATGTTTGGGCCCTAATCGTGTAATTCATACGATTGGAAGGATCTTACGTCAAACTGAATTGCTTTGATTGCGTTTTATTCAACGGCCCACATAGCCTAAGAAAAGATAGTGAGCGCTCCTGATGAACTAGGATGATGAAGTTTATCAATGACCTTCACCGCCTCAGGGCTCAGGCACTGATACAATGGAAGCCCAAACACACGCCCATGATCGGCAAAAGTGCCGGGCGCGACGTCACGCCCATCGCGGATCATCTACTTGGTTAACGTCTACAAATGAAGGTGCTATTGGCGCGTCAGTTCGTCTCATTACTCCATCACCTGTCAAGTTGTTTCTTTCCAATTTGGCCAACCCCGGTGTTTATGAAAGAATACACTTGAGACCGAGGAGAATACATCAAGAGGAGGTCGGTTCGTAGAAGCGCATATTTGTTTTGGCACACCTACATTCCCATATACTTAAAATTCAGGAAGCATAAGTAAGAATATAATATAATATTGTTTCAATCCGAATTATCGCACCTTCCACTAGTACAGGGGTCGGCAAACTTATTAGCCAAAGGGCCCCATATACAATTAGAAAGATCGAAAAAAAATTTAGAGCCAAATCTGCATATAAATCTAGTAAATGTTCATCATAATTTCAGACATTCAATGAAAGCTGCTGTAACCCGTTGAACCCAAAAGACAACCTGAACACATTTCTTCTTTTCACATTTCTGATTATTTATTTTTCTTAACTCGATTCCTCCTGAAAGCCACAGGTTTTAAACTATAAATAAAAATAAATGCATATATGATTGTAATAAACTTGTTCAATCATTTATATATAAATGATTGAACAAGTTTATTACAATCAAATTAGGAAAAACAAGGAATGAGATGAATATGAACTATTTCATAGTAATAATATTAATTTCGTCCAAAAAAAGTACTGAATGACCAATTGTATAGTTTAGATATGAAACAGAGAGTAATAAAATATATAAAATTATACCCTTCGCTATACCTATACGCAAGGCGAGCGATGAACTATAATTATATTAAATAATTTTATTGAAGACCACGATCCCCACGCCTTCATAATATTATTATCTGAATTTTCTCCTGGTCGCTATCGGTATCTCTATTTCCGTCTTTGTTGAGGGTGCAAAATATTAATAGGTATTCGAAGAAGTACATTTGAAAAAAAAAACGCATTTTCAGAAAATTGACAAGTACAATTCAAGTATCCAAGTACATTCGAGTACCTGTAGACACTCTGCTATGCCATACGTTAACAACCTCTGTTGGTCGAGTACACACGAGAATCTCTGCGGTGAACACCTTTGCCATCAAAATCCTCTAAAATGATACGATCATCTAATGAAGAAAAACGCCTCACTTTCAACTATCAACTCCTCGAGTAACGACCCAACGTAGTGTTTACCAGGCCCCGTCGTGATAACGACACTCTCTTGATGCTATAATATACCATTCGTATGGTAAACCAAATATTAAATTGTAGTTGTATTAAATTGTAGTTTTTGGGTTGTGAATAAGTTTTAAAATGATAGTTTGTAGAATAACGTTGATATGGCGAATAATATTATGGTTGATTATTTTGATTATATTCTGTTCCATTTTTACCACCTCAATGCATATCCCGTGCAGAAGTGCCATGTTCTTCAATTCACAGCAGACTGTTCAGAAATACGTTACGATGTTTTTTAGGCGCCAATTAGAAGATACTTAGAGGAATTTTTTTGATCATGAAAGACTTTACAATTATATTCAACCGAAACATTGAATGTGACGTTTCAGTTATATACGTAGAGGCAATTGTGTAACTACGACTGTTCTGTGTACCTACGATATCCTTTCAACGCCTGATAACGTTCATTAATTCACAACCGTCGCGTCGATTTCCACCAAGGAGTACACATACAACTAAAACCCGAAATTATTCTCTTTCCGAGTTGTTCCCTACTGTGAGAATTTACTACCTATTGGGAACGGCTGAGCGATGATTCTTGTAATAAAATCCTGAAATATCAAAATTGGTTCTTCTTCAGCTGATTATACAGTTAGTGAAACCCTCATTTTTCAATCAATTTTATCAAATCATAAAACAGATAACACCATAATTAATTTCAACAACAAGGTGCTTATGGTACCATTAAAACATTTGAACTGAGGTACGTAATTGGACTTGAATCAAGTCGGTTGAAAAAGGTACTGATTAGTAGGTAATTCAGCTCTTACGACAAGAGCGCACCTCAAAAAACACAACAGCCTGCCATTTCGTCTCAACGGCTCAAATTCAAAATTTCCCTTTTCCAGCGTTTTTCGTTAAGAACTCGAGCTTCCCCCCTTATCAAAATGAATGGCTGGTCGGGCCCTCTGAATAACAAATAGGTCGAGGGAACTGGGAAGAGCACGTAAACAGTGAACATATTCCTTCAAAGAGATACACGAGTTTAGTTCAAGTCGTAAATTCTGCGGGGCATTTCCATGGGGCGAAGTTGATTGGAGAGAACTAGTACGAGAACAAGTCAAAAGGTATAGTTTTACATTCAAAGAAAGAACAAGAGGTAAACCAATACATTACATGAGTCCACACATGACTTCTATTTGATAGATTTCCATTTCAATTCCAACGCTAAATTTCAAAAGGAGTTGTAGAAGAACTTAAGTTTGTAAGCAGTTGAGCTAAATTATATAATTAAATGTAAGATAATGTGAGAATGATGTATTCAGTGACCATGGGGGTGGGGAGGGGGGGTGTCCTGAATTCAGGGGCCAAATTGGAGGGGTCCTAGAACACAAAGCCCCTGATTTCCAACTGTTGTAGGAGTTGGAAATGGGCATCGATATGTCTCTTCTTTTTGAAGCTAATCCGACCCGAAATAGTTCTAAAAACGGCCACTACGTTGTGCTTCAAAAATGAACGAAATTTGAATGACCTAAAACACTCCTAAACATTTTCGATTTTCATCCTGAAAACTGATATGCATTCACCAAAGTAGAATTGAAATGAAATCAACTTTGTTCTCTCAATTTGACAAATAGAAAAAAAAATTAACAATGTAAATGGGCGAAAAAACAAGATATTCGTGATCAGCTTGAAATTTCCTAAAGGATCTCTGAGTTTAAGATTTTGTCCACCTAAATCGGTCGTTCTGCCCACTGCGCAGAAATTAAAATTAATTAAAATTAGTTACTCCTTGAATGATTTTAAGAACGTAGAATTGGCGCCAACTTTAGGTTTCTGCTAATTTTACATTTTTTGTTTAGTACGCAGGCTTTTAGAATCAACTCGAAATTTGGCTGTACTCCATACTAAATCGTTTATGTCGGAAAAAAATAAACACGCCCTAAATAGAAGGAAATCGAGGATATAAAGATTGACAATATCAATTGGAGGCTGCGGTCAACTTATGAGCCGCAGTTTGGTATTTGAGGTCTCGTTCTTACACTCGGTGCGGTGGGAGTGTTTGCGGTGAGTTGTTTATTTGGAGAATACGGGACGAGCCCAATTACAGAATGAATACAAGTAATATAATACAAAGATAGTATGGGCACAGGGGTCCATCATAGGAACCTGGAGGAATCCCGTATGGGATACACATGTCGTTTAGGAAACATGAAGTACCTACCTATTTTAGAAATTACCAGACTATTGAAAATTCAATCAAAACTTCTGTAATGTTCAGAGTTACGGGTACGGTCATGAAAATTTGATGCATTTACTCGGTGTTTTGCGCGCGCCATTTTTAGAGAGAGATTTACGCAGGAGCCAAAGTGTTCGAGCTCCATCTGAAACGCGAATCCCGGGCGGATGTTTAGCTACCGGGAGGATACAAACTTCTTTCCTCCGTTGGCCTCCGAAAGCACAACTTATGATAAAACACTGACAGGAGCGATAGTGTGGGGGGGTGCACGAAAAAAGTTAACGGGGCGGAATATACAGGGGTATAAAGAAAGAAGAAGAGGTGGAAAAAACGTAAACTGTCCGAACTCTTATCCGCGGCAAGCTAATACTGTCGGTAGAAGAGTGGGGAGTGGGGTGGACGTATAAATAGCGGAAGACAAATTTCTAGGGGCGTAACGGGTAGATGCGGGGAGTGAAAAAGCGTGAAAATACGTAAACGTGATAAATATAGGTGACGGACCGACGCCAGGGGTGAAGCACTGGTTAATTACCGGACAGATAGTTTACGGGTTTTTTTCTGTTCAAATTCAAAATAATAATTATTTCATTGAAGTTATAGAATCTATAAGGAGTCTATATTATGGACTTCCTTCCTGAAACGTTTGGGACGATTTTCACGGAGTTAGTTTGGAAAACACGTCAACGAACGAACGTTCTTAGGAATTTTTATGGTAAAATTTAATAGTACACTGACACTACGAAACAAATCCAACGTGAAGCATAATGTTTCATGCTAGTTACATAGCAAGTGATCCCAAGACTGTTTGATCACTTAGTACAACCCACTGGTGGGTTCGTCTATAAACGTGCCACTTGCGGCCGTTGATTTATATGATCGATTTCAATACAATTTTCCACCGATCGATCCCAAGTTCATGACATCACATTGTGATCCCTATTCTATGATTCATTGAATCCTGCCTGGGGGATTCCTCAAATTTCCTTCTCGTGTTGATTAATAATTATTAATCTCAAAGAAATAATAACTTCTCCTCGTAACATCCCCGCAATTATTCCAGAGTCGTACCTTCACGGGAAATGCCTAAAATCTATTAATCTACACCTATAATAAATTGGCAACTGAATTTAATTGGAAGATAATAAACCAAAAGCAATGTTCTATTGAAGCTTTTAAGAAAAATCTCAAAAAACACCTACTTGTACCTACTTAAGTGCTTTATAAATTGCCCTAATTTTATTTTAATTCTTTTACATTTAAAATTTCTGGTTCGAGATCTGCTTTACTTTACTTACTTTGTTTCTAGTTGAAAAAATCCACCGTGGAGTACAAAATAACGAAATACCCAACGATTCCCTAACATGACAAACTGAGGCTAAGCAAGAGCGATCTAGCGGCGGAGGATGAAAACTCTCTCGAGCTTGACAGGTGCTGCTGCCTATCGGCTGCCCCACCAACCACCGCATCGACCGAAACGGAGTTCCCGCCATTTACAAATTGACAAGGACCGGCGACGCCATGAGCCTCCTAAACTGTTCCTTCAACAGGTTGCCAGACCAATTTGTAACGATGTGATACATCATCGGAGGAGTGGGTCGTTTGAAGACACCATAAAACGGCCAATAAGTGGTCTGGATATACCGACAGTCCGCTACATCCAACAATTTTTTTAAACAATAACGAATTTTCATGGAGTTGATCGATACATCATCCAAATATGTAAAGACCCATTGCGCCGAATTCCATAATTCCAGGGATTTTTGAACTTCTGCAACGTACAATTTTGGCCCTAAATACTCGAGTATATTGCAAAACCATCACCAATTGCATCCTCCAAACTGGCTTGAATGCGAGGTGTAGGACCGCCACCCTACTTTCAACACCCCAGGTCAATTTTTGGTCATTTCAAATTCAAATATTGCCTCAAAAAACAATGAAATACTTACAACAGACGGTGGAATCAGAGGAAAATAACGAACATTTGAAAGTGGAAGGTCAAATATGCTATTTTCTTCCTTATCTTGTCTGTAGGTGGAGCACTGAATTTATGTATCGTAATCCCTCACTGAAACCTCACTCTCTCACCATTTTTCCACCTTTACGAGCTATAAAATTGATAACATTTTAATTTACGGTCATCACTTGCTGTATATCAAGAGAATGGATCATTTTTCAAGATGTCTACCATTTTTCATCGCCTTCTGTCATTTAGAAACCCACAACCACTAGTGACCTATAGATACCGTGACCATAGTCACCTCTGCAAACCATGAAATGGTTCTAATTTTTAGTAATAATACTTCCACGGTCCTTCTTTCGTCCAAACCTTAGCAGGAATGAGTAGGTACAGAGAGAATAAGAAAAATCGACGAAAGAATACGAAACATCGATACGTCTATCCATGCATATCCATGCAGCTTGCAATTGAGAAGAAGAAGATGTTTGGAAACGTATGAGATTCTAAAAAAAAAAAAAAAACGGAAAAACCTCTTGAAAGCCATTCATGGCTCAGAGAAATACATGTGATATTTCAAAAAATGTTGGGTCTCGTGTTTCTATCAATGATTTATACCTACTTTTAAACTGACTTGTCAATCATAGATATAGAAATATTTAATGATAAAAAGCTTGTGCTGTTGATAAAAATGTTATGAGCTAAGAAATTAAATAACAGAAAGTGCTATATTAGGTAGAAAGAACCTCAACATTGTTTCCTGTATGGTCCTGATTTTTCGTTTCCTTATTATGGTCAACCAATAGAATTCAATTTCTCTCGATTACAACGTTGGAATGGGGTTCAGTGGATATACGTACTAAAAACAGGAATTAGTCTGAATTCACGATTATCATATGTAGGGATTTGAGCAATCGAAGGACGGTTCGACTAGTCGACTATTCAGTCGATCTATAACCGTGGGAATTTCTACGTAGTTCGATAATAACAAAACGGAAGTGCAACGTCCTCAATCTAGTTCAGAGACCTGATTAATATTCATTCCTCACGTTTAATCGCTTATGAACTGGCATCATATTTCTTGTCATAAATCGCGTGTTTCTAGTCGACATCTAGAGCTTCATATCAACATTGAACTGAAACGACGATTTTGATCAATAAACGGAACATTGAACAGCGACAAATGCGCCAATCTGATTTCGGGTCATTCTTGGTAACTACTGAGTTGGGCACAGCATGGCACTTGTCAACACGTCATTCCCAGTGGATTTGTGAAAAAAAAAGTATTCGTTTTGCGATTTGTAAATCATAGTGCACTAAAACAAAAATCTGTTGTTTTATTTGGACTGGCAACCCAATATGCTATAAAATTCACACAGGCCATATAGAACATTCTCTTTGAAATATGCCACTAAAAAATTTATCATAAAAGGAAAGAAAACCTCCTAAAACCACTATATCCGCTAGAAAACTCCTAACAGGGTTCTTAAACGAAGGAACAAGCATTTTATCTGAATCTTAGTTTTCTATTTTTCAATATTTTCCACCTCTTTGGAAGCAGACACGAACGAACGGAGACTGACGAACTGTTTTGGTTCTCAAGATATTTTTTTGATAAGACATTTCAAAGAGGTCTAGGGAGTTTGATAACATTACAGGTCTGGAAAGCTCGAATACTGACATCTGGACGTTTGGAATTGTCGTGACAAGTTGGCAGCACAATACAATTGGTTTAGGGCTTCGAGTTTGGATGACATCATTTTCTTCATCTTCTGTAGATACAAAACTAAAGGCCTTCTAATGGGTGAACTAGCCCATCAGACCTAAAGGCCGCGCGAGCCTATTGACGGTTTGCTGATAGTCCATACCAATGTTGCTTACTGTTGTTTACTACCAATCTGTAATAAATGGGAGTTGATAAGTGGCTGAGTAACTGATATTAAATCATGCTACTGCTCTGATAAGTACAGGGGTCACTATATCCTAAAAAGATTATCATATCTCATGCTCTCTTTCTTAGGGCATGTTGCCAAGTTGGTGGTGAAGGGTATGGGTTTTTTCTCTAACCAGAGGACACCTAGGAAACTATTGGACTACAACTGGTTTGGGTTTCGAGTCCCAAGGGGATCTCCTCCAGATTGTACTTTGAATGATTCAAATCGCATCATTTACCGACAAGTCTTACCTGTACATCGAACGAAGGCGGCAGCACGTTGGGAGACTCCATTGGCTGCTGCTGCTGATGCTGATATTGAGGCGCTCCTCCCTCGAAGACTCCAGATCCGTCCAGCATGACGGGCTGCTCGAAGGGCTCTAATAGGTGATGGCCCTGGGGGAAATGCCCCATCAGGTGAGCGCTGTCCAGAACAACGACGGGATTGTTCTTGTTCAAGTCCTCGTCGGACGGGGAGGGCTGTCTGCTCCCAGGCGTCCGACTACAACAATATCAAAACCGAAAAGAGAAACTAGAGCAATTTTCTTACAAAAGAGCAGTAAGAGTCTGGTACCAATTGAATCAATTATCGAGATGGAAAATCGTTCCTCCAAATTATTTGTAACAGTTACAACTTACATAGCCTGGATGGATGCACAACATATTGACGATATTTGTTTCAGAGTGAAAACAATGCAAATTCTTACGAAACGGTTCATTACAGTCACTAAGAGTCCCATAAATTTACAAAATGACTGGAAATATTGTGTCAGCAGGTGGTCATCTCCGAGTGAGTGATAGTCGAAAACTAACTCAGCTACGGCCTAAATCAACGATCAATATGAAGTACCGACGGACCGCTATCCGAAACTACCTTCTTTCTGTAAGTACTCGAATAGTATCTCAAAACAAGGCACCAGAATCAGATGTCCCCCAGAACGGAAAATGGTCTGAAGTTGACCCTGGATAGATTGTGAACGAATTCAAAAAGACTACTTCGATATCTACTCAAACTTGGGAAAAACTAATTTGATATCTATTCAAACTTCAAAAAAACGAATTTGATATCTATTCAAACATCAAACTTTGAATAGATATCAAATTAGTTTTTCCCAAGTTTGAATAAAGTTCGAACAAACTAATTCGATATCTATTCAAACTTTGAAAGATTAATTCGATATCAATTCATACTTCAAAAAGCGTTCATGCTCAAAACAACAGGCGATTTGTATTCAATTGTCATTCAAATTACACGTATCTTGCAACGTATACCATCGAATCAGCCGAATAAGTGATTTCTGACACAAAGATTGATTTGCAGAATTGCAGTCACTGACTGCACTCAACTGTCCAGAATCCGCTACACCACGTCAACGTGTGAGCAATAAATAAAGCTTTTCAGAGTTCATTGTTTTTTGTTCATTCCAACGATCATTTTTCTCTGTTTTATTACCGCCCTCGTCGAACATATTCTGCCAATAACTAAGATATGTCGCATGTTCGGAGGCCGTTTATTTCTATTTCATTTCATGTTGACAGGAAGAACGCATGGACTAAATCGAAGCCCCCGTTCGCGATTACGCCGGGCCCTGCGGCCTCAATTAGGCGAAGCTCCGGAATTAAAATTCAGGAACAGCGACGCTCTTCGGCGCCAATTCGTTTGTTTTTTGCGACGGAACAAAACCCTGCGCCTCCCCAATTCGCCCATTTATTTCTCCCATCTCCCGTCATTTTTCCCCTCTCGAATACGGTTGACCAATAATCCCATCAGTGGGGAGTTTCGACGAATTTTCGAAGAGAACACGCAATTGCGAGAGCATCAGAACTTTTAGCCCGATTGTTTGAGACATTTCTCGATATTAATCCGTTTTAGAGCACAGCTAAATTTCAATATGCTCATATGTACGAGGATATGCACCTTTTTGCATATAACATACAAAATGTTACCCATGATTGAATAATTACAATAAAAACGATTTTGGAGCTATTTTTGGATTACACAAAATGGGTGGATTTTGGGTCAAAAATCTGTAATAACCCTAAACAAAATACCGGTGCATCACCAATAATTTTATACCATTGGTACAATAGAAAAGGGAGTGATTAACACCTTGAGCAGTATCAAACATGATTATAATACGTATAACGCGATTTAACGGTGGATTATCAACTCACTTGAAGCCTTTGTCGTCGTCTAGCCCGTTCTGGACTCCGTTCTGAGTCACTCCGTTTTCCATCTCTTTCTTGTTGGCAGCATCATACGGAGATGAGGGGGCTTTCTCTTTGTCTTTCTTTTCTCCGCCATCGTTCTGTTGAGGGAAAAACAGATGATGTAAGTGGATCATAAAAAAAAGTAGTACATATTTAAATTAAATCTTAAGATTTCGCCAATACCAACAAACCAGAATAAGTTTCAATGGATCACGAATTGAGAATAACCTTAACGCAAATTTATACAAATAATTAAATGAAAGCGGAGTTCCATAGACTTCAATAGATTTATTGAGGAGATCAACGAAAAAATTTTGCAGTGTTAAATAAGTGGGGTCTCATCGAATTTTCAATTCGCCCACACGAGAGTGAGGAAAAATAGAGAGCGAATTCTCAAATTGGAATTGATTTTAAATTACTATTGTTGTTCGAATTATGATCGAATGGTGTATGGGAATTATGAACCAACAACGAAGATACTCAGGAAATAGCACCAACATCATTAACAGATTGAGTAGATATTAGCTTATGAGAACATTTTGGGCAACTTATTTGCAGATCAACAATTAAATATAAAGAAATCTTTATGTAAAATGGAGTAAAAACTTCGTAATACCAAGAGGTCAGTAAATGCGTGTTCGTTAAGAACAAAGTGGGATTTCTTATGGTAAAATTGAGGACAATCGCACATAAATAATTACGAGGGTATATCTGTAAAGAATAAAATCCTAGTTAGAAATTATGATTTGATTCAAATGAAATATGAAAAATGTGCCGCACGACCTTTGTATCTACTCACAAGATGAATGGAAGACAAACTAAACTCCTCGGGCTGGTTGAGGAGAAATTGAATTATCTCGAACGAAAACAAATAAACGAGAAACAAAACGCGGAATTAAAAATGGACGGAACACCGTTAAGAAAAAAAAGTTCAAGACTTGATTTAATTTTTCATTTCTTCCGGTCTTATCCGTATTTCCGGTTTTCCTCCGAGCGAGACTCTGTAGTGGAATGAAGAAAAAACATTTAAATTACAACGGCGAGTCCACTTTTCACATTAAGCACTGGCAATCATCATTAGCCTTTTTTTCCAAAAAGAGAGAAGTCTATTCTATTAAACGTCCTCATTATAAGTGGTGTAAGAGGGGGAGGGGGGGATAGAAAGGGACAGAAAGAGAGATCATCTCAAGAAATGAAAAATATGAACATTAATGTATACCTGTAAGAGGATTTATTTTTTTTATGAGTTATCTGATATATTATGAGTTATCTAAACAATATTTTCTCGTCAACGACTAAATGTTTTATTTCCGTAATTCTATGGGATATGGGAGGGCTCCTCATTCGTGATTTTTTTTGTGCTATGCCCCTGAACTTGCTCCCTGCGACTTCTGGCTATTCCTCAAACTCAAATTCCCGATTAAAGGACAACGTTTTCAGTCGATCGAGGAGATGAAGGAAAAAACGCAGGAGCAGCTGTACAGCGTCCCTGAAGATGAGTTTTCCCGATGCATGGACGAAGGGAAAAACCGTTGGGAGAAGTGAAGGGGACAAAATGGGATAATTGGAAAAATTGCAATAGAGCGTTTTAGAGAAAGTCCTGGTTTTGATCACACCTCGTACATAAAACCTTGTAAATTCCAATTTGGACGAAAACGGATGTTTGGGTAGGAAATGAACGGTATCAAAGCTGAAATTAACTAAAATGTGTGATTTTTAACTTGGTAGGTTTTCTTTATTCACTGGCAATTTGTTGTTTCTTCAAGATTTTTGAAGCAGACATTTCTGTATAAAACCCACATACTGGTAGTTGAGGGCACAATAAAACCGAATCGGAATAAAATTTTACATTATCTCTCTGGCTTAGAAGGGTTTAAAGGACCTGATTAAACTTTATACCTCTACTGCTGTTATATTTGATCCAAAGTTCGTTTTCATCAGGTAAATAAATACTGAAGGGTTTTATAATGATGAGATTTAAGAGAGCATCGACACATTTATCAAATAGCGGTTTAATGCATGTGAGGCAAAACAGCAATGTAAATCCGCGCAAATTGTATAAGTTAAATTGGACCTGAGGTTGATTGGGACTTGTGGTAGCCTAACTTACTGACAGGGATTTCGTAATACTGGCAACAATACCCTTTATACGATCGTTCTGAAATCACACCGATTATTCATTTAATTGCCAGATCAAAAGAGTTACCGCGAAACCGTAATACGAGTATATAACCAGATATATAACCGTCGTATATAACCAGCTACATTAACCCCCCGGGGCCGCTTCCCATCACTGGATTCGGGATCCGTTCGGGGGTTCGTTTCAACGGAGAAAAAGAACTCCGTTTTAATTCAAACCTTTGTTTTCCCTCATTCGGACAAATGCGTTGTTGCACGAGGACTCGTATTTGCTACATGACGCACCCACCTCGGGCTTCTTCTTTTCAATTCCGACCACCGCTGGAAATCTCCACCAAAGACCCTTTTGATCTGACATAGATTCAATCTCGTTCCTCCCCCTTTTAAACTTTTTCCCCTTCTCCAACTTCGTTTTATTCACTTAAACTCTACTCGGTTTTATTTATTTCAGCCGAACTACTTTCTCCATCTACGCGTCAACAACACTGAATACAAATGGCAGAGACAAGAAGTTGAATTGAAGATTTATCGAACGCAATTTGAATAACGTTAAACGGTATATCAGGACCTCCAAGGGCCCACTAAAAATCAATCGAAGTGGATATTGGAATAGATCCTGAGGGAATTAGCCTCGATATCAATTCGCGCGCCGTCACGTGCGACCTGTTTGTCATCGGAGTTGTGTACGATTGAATTATGGGGCCCTTCTGGTTTCTGGTTATTCAACGGACATTTCGCGAATACGAATCGGAGAAGGCGTTGCCCCGTGTTTCCCCTTCTCGATATCGAAAAGGAAGAGATCGTGGAGAGATTTCCATACGTCGTCCTCAACGTTGGGGCCGGGGTCGTATTTTTCAAGCCGGTTTTCCGAGGAATTCGATGCAAATGCCACGTTCTGTTTGACGTAGGTTTACAGATTACAGGAGTATTCATGGGCGCAACATGCGCAGAACTTCGAAATCTATTCTTATCCACGATACGATACTAACGTAGATTTCAGCACAGTCTCGATTCAGCGTCAACCGACCTCAGATTCTGGCTATCTTTAATATAATTTATAATAACTGATGTAATATAGGTAATTATTTAATATACATACCGTATATTTAATATACATACCGTATATCCGTATATTTACGGATTTTAGAATGACAGAGTTCAACAACTCATGAATTTTGCAGTTTAACCACAAATACCCTTTAAATAAAACCCATAATAATGCTTTGTCGTCTTCATGACTAAAAATGTTTTATTCGAAAAAACGATGTGAAATAACGCATCTTACCAGAACAAGTGCTCGCATTCGTGGTTCAAGCTCTTTGCTTGTTGGGGAAGTGCCGAGGACATATTCGACCATTTTGACGCCAAGGCCGCTGGTCTCGGAGGATCTGGGCGAGAGGATGTTGCCGGCTTCGCTCCCCGGGAAGCTCCCTGATCTGCGGGCGACCATAGTGATGGGCTGGGAGACTGCATGGTCTGGAAAAAAGCGTAATAACGATAGAACGAAGGCCAACAACAATCAATTTGAAATTATACAAACTACAATTATGTCGACATGTTGAATAGACAAGGCATATTAGCAGATAAATTGGGGCTCAGAAGAAAGTTTTGGTATAGAATGTTTTGGTTTTCTCACCATTTATGTTTTTTTGGGTCGCTGAACCCGAATTTCAAGTTTGCGGGCAATATACAAGTACCTTTCTCCGAAATAACGTTTTTCTTGGGTAAACTAACCCAGTGATTCTCAAGCACTGGGCCGCGAAATTCACAAAGTGTGCCGCCCAATTTTAGAAAATGTGTATGCTCGGTGATGACCCAATGACCTAAAAATGACCTAATCTTCCAACGAGCTCTGCAGCTGGTATCATTGTTGATCTGGGTATGGTGGTATATGGGAAATGCAGGAGCTGGGCCACCAGTATACATCCCTCCCATGACATGGAACATGTTATACCCATCCAACGTCTGAATGTTGAAATCTGCATTATCGCAGATGAACTGCATAAAACCCTCGGCTAAACGTATAGCCTTACGAAAACGAAATATAGGACAATGAGGCTATTAAAATAAATATCAAATTTCGTGGATTATTTGAGAGCAAATTTTCAAGTGAATGATTAAGTATGTGATGCAGATGTATTTCAAGTGCTTACAGCCCCACTCAGGCAGCGTACCCAGAGAGCGAAAGGGGGATTTTGCTCGTTCAAAATACACGCATAATTGTTGTGTACGATGGTGTCTCGTGTAGTTCATTTGCCGATATTCACAATTCAGATGAAATCGAGTAAGAACGGAGTGGCCTGCTGGTTTGCATACAATTTCTACTAAAGTCAACAATCGTCCTAAAACTTCGATTTTACCGTTTCCTATTGATCCCTGGTATCAGAATGGGATCGTCCGCTAAATGTTAATCGACTTATTTCATATCAATAGTCGCATTCATCGTGAAGCATGACTGCTCGAAGCTCGAATTGATACTGCCCTTGTGACCAAACCCACGGGTCACCTTAATTTCACCATTGAATCAGGTAGATACTGTAGTCAAAATCAATACCAACTCTAAGGCGACCATTTGGCCACTTTTCATGACTAGCGTCAGTTTAACGTCCAATTTAAATAAACGTTCAATTTAAATAAAACATTATGTAAATTTAGCTTTATTTCGGTGGCGTCCCTCGAGGAAAAACAAGGAGGGTTGAAGGGGAATTCAAGTTGTCCATTCCGTCGAACCCAAGAATATCCACGCAATACAGTCACAGCGGTACCTTCATATACCAAGATCCCAATGCCTACGAATTAGATCACTCGCGACGAGGTTGTGGAAACCCATTTCAATAAAAAACGGAGGTATAGAGTGAGAGAGTCTATTTCCACGAAAATAATGAGTACAATTGTTAAATCGATTTCGACGATTAGGTCATCATCAGTAACAAACATGAACATGAACAGTTCATGTTTGTTACTGATGATGACCTAATCGTCGAAATCGATTATTGTACTCATTATTTTCGTGGAAATAGACTCTCTCACTCTATACCTCCGTTTTTTATCCCAATGCCTAATAATGTTGACGGATGTCATAATTTTTCTCAGAACAATCCTTATGCAGTAAATTCAATCTTCGTTTGGTACCAATTCTTGTCACTAGATGCAGCACTCTTTCTACTTGCACTAGTCTCTGGTTCGTTCATAACATTAAAAAATCCATAGTAATGCAGCATGGCTATAAGAGCGAATTTTCGAAGACAACCGGTATTATGTAAAATGTCTCCATTTTACTGGATTTATAACAGATTTTGTTCCTTTATTGCCGAGTAACACCTCAGTTTAGAGATTTTTCAACGCTGAACACGGTGGTAAAGTCGATAAGTTAAGTTAAGTGGTGAGTTGCGATATCTCAATCCGTTGTCAGCTTAGAACAGAGATACCATTTATGCAATGCATGGGTAATTCCTTTCTAAAACTCCCAGAAAACCCCCCTTAGAAAGGCGCGATTCTGCCCATCTACGAGCCTTTCGATTGCAAGACAGATTTTTTGTGCAAATTTTAACTTTCTACCTCGAATGTATCGAGAGTTATCGTCTGGTGTGCGTTAAATATATGTACTTTTTTTTCGGAAATTCGATTTTTAAACCTTTTGGACCGTGAACAACAGTTTCTTTTCTTCGAAAATTCGCTAACAACGAACATACTTTTTGTTTGCCGTTCATTATTTACATACAATCGTGATTCTCAGAGATTGAGAAGTCAGAACTCGACAAATGGTTAAACTTTGAAGTTCTGCTTCAACTTGAAGTTTCCTGCAGTGGTTTCAACGACAGGTTGCGTTCAACGGTGTGCGCGGACTATTTTTCAGCATTAGCGGTAAGTTACGATGAAAAATGAGTCAATCTGAAGACTTAACGTTGTAAAATGATAAGCGGAGAGATAAGAAAATAACGAAGATACCAAGTCTGCCGTGACCCCATAAATTGTTCTGGATGACGGCTGGTGAAAAATAATCGCACTGTTTAGAGTCAGTTCAGATGAAAGCGTTTCATGAATTATGGAGAGCGAATTGAGAAGAGCATCTCAGGGAAAAATCTTCTCCGGACGGAAGATTGTGCGGTTTGATACGGCCAGTGATGACGAGTTGGAAATAAAAAATGAGAGGTTTCCCTCTCGATGAAAATGCACTTTTTCAATTTTCAACCGCACAAAAAAAGGAGATATTCATCACTTTGAACTGGAAGGAAACGAAAGGAGATTTGCAAGTGAGGAAAGAAGACGGGAAAAATGAAGTGTCTCCGTTCCTTTAGGGGCTTCGCGGGCACAGGCGGCCTCGATGGGAACTAATGGAGCGGGGGAATTCGATAGTGACGATAAGATAGGCCTGAAACCTGAACTACGAGAGACTACTGATTTCTTCCCTTCATTTCATCACCCAAACGTTCCATCAGCTTTTTTCCGTGACTGCAATCAGGCTGAATATAAAATCACATTTCTACGTCATTAAAACACCACGACGGAACTGCTTGGGGAAGAAGATGGTAACGAAATAGCGTACATTTGAGCTGTACGAACTGTACTCTTGGCCCTGTCTCCTGACATGACGAAATTCGAAATATCAATTATTCATATATTTCATCATTTTTTTTAATTGAATCAATTTTATCAAATAAGAACGATTTCAAACTCTCACTCCTCAAACGAAGAAGAATATTTAAATCCATTTAAATATTTACTGATTTAGGTTGTAATGTAAGAGGACGTTCGTGAGTAGTGGTCAAAATTACGTGGGATTTATAAATGGGACGGGGGTACGCTTAGCCTGAGGATGAGCCACGTCGGTTTTCATGATTTTTGGTGACACACAACAGGAGAAGAGGATCCATTGAGGTAGAAATTGACACAAATTCGTGAAAATGTCCACAAAACTCTCAGTACAGCGTCCCACCTTACTCACGAATTTGTGTCAATTTCTACCTCAATGGTTTTACTAAACTCAAAGAAGCCCCCCCCCCCCCCCCTCTATTTCAAACTATCACTAACAACTTATCATTAGTATCGACAAGTGAAAACGAAAGAATAAAAAAAAATAGGAAAAAATAGTTTAAAAATCTCTCCACGCCAGTCTAAGTCTAGTTCCGTGCTTTCTCCTTCCATCTTAAATACCTTCAGCTTGTTATCTACGTTATCGTTATTTTCACGCTTTGTAACCAGTTACGACTCCAATAGAAGGGAAACAGTTATTGTGACTCGCTCCATCTGGCTGAAAGGCGTTTCAAACTGAAGGCTTTTTCCCCTGAGGATTTCGAGACCGAACTTATCGGGCATTTTCGACGTAACAGCTTCGGAGAGATTGTTTACTGTAGGCACTTAAGATTATTCTCGAGACCACTTCAGAAAGACTTCTTTTATTTTATTACACTCGCTCAATTGGCTGTGCTCATTATTAACTCCTATTGAGATTCCTGTGAGAGACATAATGAGTTTTGCAGATTCGCAGCGATTCTTTTGTAGTTGTTTTCTCAGTCATTCCTACTTGTCGTTCATAGTTTATCACGTCCCTTTCTCTGAATCTACTTGCATTGTATTCAATTATTCTGAATAATAACAGGTTTATTTTCAATCTCATCAACTCGTAGTGCAAATAGACATTTCGTTAGTGCGTTTGTATGTACTGCAGGGTTTTTATTTGGTTTCAAGAAGAATGTTTAGGCAAATTTGGATACCAACTTAGTCCTTAGTCTTAATCCTGGCCACCTCCATGAATCATGTCCCGAACTACGATAAGGTTCAACTTTCCTGTTCAAATTTGTGCAAAGCCCATCCCCTGAGAACTTGACACCAAAAACGACTTACAAAACGGTATTAGTGGATCAAAAATGGCAGTTGAAAAATCGCAATAACAGATCGTTGGTCTTGTGTCGAATCACACAGAATTGATACTGTTATGGTAGAATGCCAATTAATGAAAGAGAAACTTTATATAGGCTGAGTATAGACTTTATATAGATTGGAGGTACAATCATTATAGCTCAAAAAGCTGAGGGTGGCAGGAAGGATGTGACTCAATTTTTTTTTAAATAGATGAGTACATCGAATTTTAGGTACGGCTAAACTCAGACTGTTATTGGAGACCTTCACAATTTAAAGTGGTTAGCCCCATTTTTTCCAAAACAATTATTTTTTCGAAGTCAAATATAGCGTGAAAGACCATAACATGGTTAAAAGGCTGAGCCCATAATATGTATATTATATTTTATATTATATTGTATTATATTATATTATATTGTATATTCTATAATATATTACATTATAGAAAATTTTCAATATCGAAACTTGATGAAAAATTTAATGTTTCAAGAATATCTCTGATAGTGAAATTATATTGGAGTTGTTATCAAATCGTATCTTAACGACAAATTGAAAATGATTATGAGCTCACTGAGACATCATGAGGTATTTTGGTCACTCCTGTAAGTCACTAATTTGGATTCTGAAGGCCAATTTGAAATGTATCCCTCATTAAAAGTTGTTCCAGAATGACGAAGCATGTCAAAACGAACGTCGTGGTCAAATCGTGGTTTTTGGTGAACTTCTAACCGCAGAATTTATACGCAGAGTTTTAATTTAATGGAAATACACTACTGCCATCCGTTTAAATGGCTTCTGCTGTACTACAAACACAGGATGATGAAAATGTCGTGAGAGCAATAAGATAAAATGTTCATTTTTAAGACCACATCAAAAGGAAGGTATGAATAAGAGAGTTCTCAGCCAGTTACGAAATATTTTTTCTTTCGTCCGTAATTTATACTCCATTTGACGCTGATTTTACCTAGGAATCCCCATTAAAAATGTACAAACCACTCGGGTGGGCCTTAGAAAATTAAAACCGAATTTTTCCCGAAAACGTAATAGACCACTTCCGCCAACCACTCCGCCGTTTTCGTTAATTAATGAAATTTCAATCCCCACTCCCCAACACCCCAACAGTTCATTACTAGGCACTGCGACTGGAGGCAGGCGGAGCTGGAAGGGGGCTCTCTTTTCACTAATATCCACTTTTTTCTCTCATTCATCTTCATTCAATTTTTTGTTCGCCTTTTTCTCAACTTTCACCCCTATTTAGTAACGGGAACGTTGGAACGAAGGAAAACTGATAAATATTTATGCGATGTCCGTCGGGGTTTAATTTTTCTTTCCAATTGTAATTAACTCGACAAACGCTCTTCATTTTTTTGTCAACTGTACAATTTTTTGCACTCTGAACGCCGCGAGCGAAATTTCCGATATTAATATAAATTCGTTACAACTAGTTTAACATTAATTTCTGACCGTCGACTTTTTGAAACCATTGCCATCCTTGTACTAGTAGACAACCAATTTATTTGAATTTACATAAATAAATTTGGCGATAACGGTAACAACCGTCATCGGGAGATCCATAACATCCTTACATCTTATATTAATAATTATATTTTATTATCCTAGTTTACTCTGCAGTGAAATCGTTTCTGTAACGTTACACTCCTATATAGAAGGAGTACGGTAGATACACATCTAACAGCTCGCCTCTGGATATGGTGCTTTTGAATATGGTGCTCACTGGTGCTATTATATAATATAATATGAATATTATTCAGTGACCATGGGAATATCCATTTTAATCAATTGGTCACTGCATTTCAGCAGTTTCAACAGTTCACGCAAAAAAAGAGTAACACTGATTGCAGCAAACCTCCTCATCATGATACAATCCGTTCAGTGGTGATGTAATCAACTCAGGTATAAATCGAGCCGTGAACTACGAGATTGAAGGCTTTCAGACGGATTGATGACGCTACCCGTCCGTCCTATCGATTAGTTTTGACCGCCAAGACCGAGTAAAGTGGGAGTCAAGACGGGAAGGCGATTCTGAATGGGATGTGGGAGCGAACGTACAGGAACAGTCATTTCCATAATGGCGTACGCTCTTCTGTGATCTTCCCTTCGACGTTTATTGGGGGGAGGAAAATTTGGACGTTCATATCCACCGAAAGATGGTTTCAGTCGATGTCATTGAAACGTCGAAGTTACGTAAAACCGAGGAAGAACCTGCAGGTTTTGGACAAAGCAAAGTGCTACTGAAGTCCAATAATCGTCCTAAACCTCGCACAACTTCACCAGTCTGTGTATTAGATAAGCGATCGATTGGCCACTGCCCAAATCTCCAATTTTTAATGAATGTAAACATGTTCAGTGACTATCAGGTATGTGCTCACAGTCAGTCACTAATGACCGGCGAGGCAGTTCTGATCTCTTCCAGACGAATGTAGGAAAGTAGGTAGCCGCGGATAATGGGACCTTACTTATATGGGAAGAGGGGGTTAGGATTTTTCAGATAGAATGGAATTATGAAGGCATAAAAACTATATGGATGTACATACTACATAGTCAGAAAACATGTCACGTCATACCAGTAGGTCATATATTATGTATATTCCGACCACCAGTGACAATATCAATACATAACCTACGTATGTTTTAGGGAGCCAAAAAACACTGGGTTATGGGAATTTGTTATTCTTTTGCTGAAGTTCCTTGTGGACCTCTTCGTATGGGAGCATCAGTCCTCTTTTGGAGCGAAGTATGAGCGGATCCGACTCCACCACTTGACGGCCTTTTTACTTCAGGAACGAAACAATTGGCAAACCAATCACGAAAGAGGTCCGCAGTGACCCACGCTTTCTTGTTGGATCTCCAAAAAAACTGGCAGGTGGTTCATATCCTTACCTTTCAGAGCTCTTGGATTCTGCGATTAATGAACAAGCAAAGTCTAAATCAAAAATCAAGTAGCACTGGCACAGAACAGTAGGGTGAGTCGATCTTTAGCTGCCTTGAACCCTGGCGCTGATTTTTCCGGTTGCGACAAAAATGTTCTCGATGGCATCCTTTTCCAAAAAAGACCATTTTCATCAGCGGATAACCGAATCCTGCGGATAATGAGGGATTACTGTAGTAGTAATGATCGAGTACAACAAGTCTTATTGAGTCAGAGTGCGTCATATTCTTGATTACAAAACCTACAAAGTTGTAGCGGAGGTTCATTCACAAACCGATGTCTGTTCTTTACGCACTATTTCATTGTGTAGATAGGGTACCTTTTCTTACTTGATGGCGCTACACCTTGAAAACGCCGCCGTTTTTCTCAGTAGCAGTCACGGTTTTCCACGTCTTCCTCCTATAAATCGGTCCCTACCGCCTCGTTTTTCCCGCATGGCGACAAGAAAATGCCGTTTCCGTGACCCCCCTTTACAACGTTGACCATCCGATACGACCTTCCCTCCCTCCGACCATCTGAGTCAATTGTTTATGTTTTCCCAAGCCGATAAGTGGAGGAAGCTGCGTTTTGCCTTTTCAACCGTTCACTGACAATGACGCCAACTTCCCTTCAATGGGGTTGTCCGGGCTGGATGCGGCTTCCGGCCTCAAAGCGGGGGGTTTGGTTTTTGAAAAGGAAATGAAAACCAACCCATTTAAACATCGATATCTTATAGCTCTCTCCCACGGCCGAATCAACATTTTATTTTACACAACTAAGATATTCAATTTCACCACATTCCCCTTAATTTTTTCCATAAATAATGCAATATTTGGTACGCACTGAAAGCTGACCCACTTTGGGTAAAGTTGGATAAGTCAATCCAGGGTAGTTTTGTGCCGCCAAACTGCTCAACATTTGAAAAGAAGTTGAAAAATATATTTTTCTAGCTGCTAAAGTAAAAAAAAAAAAAAAAAAAAAACACTCAAGATGAGGACCTGGAGAGACGGAGATTATTCGATTCCCATGGAATTCTTTCACTCTCGAATTACAACCACAGAGTGAAACTCGTCTAAGGTCGTATCATATTCCTTTCAAACGATCCATTTTGCTCATAAATACGCGGTCGATCGTTTCCAAGTGGAACAGTTGTAACAGATGTGTTGTAACTGATACACCTACACGATGTAGACAAAGATAAAATTGTGGAATATTTACTGTCAAGCCGGCATTCAAATCCAATGTAGAGCGGTAAGAATAACAACATCATGACTTTTTCTGAAGGTGAGAGATAGAAATTACAGATTTATTAATAATTATTGGATCGTAATTATTCCAATTAATAATTAAAATAATAATAATAAATAATAATAATAATTAATAATATTAATAATAATTAATAATAATATTAATAATTAATAATTGAAATATATGAAATTCATCCCATGTGTTAAAAAATTTAAATAAATACGTTAAACATATGTATACATTTCAAAGTTGGGTTTTCGCTTGTTCCCCATAATCTAGAAAACATTGCTAAGGAAATAAGGAACACAAATAATTCTCTCTCAAAGTTTGTAAAAGCTTTTTTTGACCTCCTAAACCAATGTAAACAAGGATTCCGGATTAGTATAGGGATGGGTATCAAATACTCAAAGTTTTAAATTCATTAAATTCAGAACATTAAATGTTTGTTTTAAACATCAATGTTTACCACATATCGAAGTTATTCTTCGGATGTTTTTTCCAGGCATCGATGTTTTTTCTTTTCTCTGAAAATATCTACACATAGGTACTTAAAAACCTATTTTACGGAGTATTTACCTATAGGTACCTACTACATTATTTCTTATTTTACGTGGCCCTTTTGCCTTTTATCGTCCTATCAGCTGCAATGTTAGGGTTGCATATCAGTCGTGGTTGACTCGAGATAAGATAGTAGGAATGAAACACCGATAACGAAAAGTGGCAGTTGAAGAAACGAATTTAGCACACGTCAATCCCTGATGAGCTTCGTATATTTGAACTCACACTCGAAAAAATTCTATAGAACGTTTTAGCATTTTGGCAGTATTTAAATGTGTAACAAACCTGCTATCGCCGCCTTTGTTCCCACGGAGCGGCTTTTTTCTCAAGTGGGCTTAATTTTGAACCCTCTTAAAAATCGCTTCTCCGAAGATATGGATGCAAAACTGCTTTTTTGCATGAGGCCAAGATTAAATATCTTGAATAAAGTAAATGGTTTGGTAAGTTGTTCCTTAATCCACTTATTGCATTTTTTAACGTAAATTACTATATTTTCACGTTTAATTTTTTAAATGAGAACAAAAATCACTACAAAAATTAGCAGCTAGGAAGGTTATTGTACATAGGTAGGCCTACAGTTACTGTAGGTACGGTATTTTACGCACAAACATGTTTTTTTATACGATGTTTCAAAACATCGATGTTTGCCGTAAAGAAAAACATCGTCTTGTGTAATTTAATACATGACCTTTTCTCATTTGTGTGGAGTGGGCTATGCGAACGTGGAGGGCATCCAACCCGGGAAGCTGGTCTCACTCCTCGATAATGCATGGGATGATAATTAGCGCGAAAGTTGTTCCTACGAGTATCTATTAGCGTCTTGTTAGTTCATACTAGTGCAAGTGCTACCGGTGCCGTTTTCCGCTGGTTAGTCAGAGGTGTTCCAAAATGTAATGAGCTAAATATAATGACGATAAAGTACAAATGATGCTCTCGTATTTGAAGCGGATAAAACGAGAATCCTCGGGTGTCATGATCACCGGCAGTCAAATTTTCTAATCGACCCATACATTCCCCAAGCCCCTATGCTCGTCGAGAACATCCTTGAAAAAAAAAAAAAAAAAAAAAAAAAAAAAAACCATCATGCCAGCAGCAATAACAGCCGTGTAACTTCGTGTCGCACTTTGTTGATACGGGCCTGTTGGGGGAAGTGAGTATAGCGGTGGGGCACGCCCTTGTCACTTCCTGGTACCCACTCAGCCGTTTTCAATATCCTTGTGGGTTTTCCGTCCCCCAAATTGAAACTATCGGAAACCTCTCTCTCTTCGTTTCAATCGGATTTTTATTTGCGTAACGCACGCGACATAAGCGGTGTACGTATCACTCCGCTGCCCGAAATTTGCTGCTCTGTGGTGCTATTTCGACCACCCTGAGCAAAAATATAGAAAAGAAATCCACAGTCATGTCTCTATTTTACTGGTTTTATACCAAATACCTTTTTTTTTTCGCCGAGTAACACCTCAGTTTATGAATTTTTCAACGCTGAACACGATCGTGAAGTCACAATTGCGATGGCTCATTCCGTTATCAGATTAGAGCAGATGAACCATGAAGAACATCTGAAGTAAAAACCACGTTTCTTCACCTTCAAAGTGCTCCAGTTTGAGAACGGAAGGAGATGTCTCAATTCTGACTTCACAATCGTGTTCAGGGTAAAAAAATCTTTAAAATGAGGTGTCACTTGTCAGACTGTTCCATGATGGGGAATTTATAGGAATCACCCCCCCCCCCTTAAGACTCCCTCCAACCCCCCCGCTTAAGGTCTGCCCTTCTACGAACTTAGCCTTTTGATTGCTAAGAAAGATTTTTGGTACAAATTTGAACTTTTCATCTCAATTTTATCGAGCGTTATCGTCTGGAATATATTAATATATTAATAATATGTGTCACTCCAGACGATAACGCTACATAATATGTAAAACGGCAAGTTTTAAAAATTTTGGGCCGCCTTTCCTAGCCCCCTTTTCTTCGAAAATTAGCTTAAAAAACAAAAAACACGTGTTTCTTCAAATTTTTATATTAACGCTTTTTATAAGTCTTGATGACAGTTAAATAGGTGTATGACGCGGTCGCATTTTAAATTTCAACAGAAATTGTTTGGTAATTGAATTATTTGAAATTGCAAGGGTTTGAGGTCCTACATAGAACCACAGAAACTACCACGAGAACATTTTGAATCAGACTGAGTTACCTGGTTCATTCAAATCGTGGTGTATTCTCAAAGTGAAGGGGAAAAATGATAGCTGGATAAACAAGGCGTTGAATCATCCTAATGTGTCGAATAAGCAGGAGGCCAGATTTAATCATCCGATTATTTCCAACTGACTTTCTTAAGGATTTCCTTTTTCCGGTGCCCTCTCCCATCAACTCAAAACTGTTTACCCATTAATCGGACGCGACGGGTTCCCCCGAAAATGGGTGTATAAATAATTCATTGGAACCCCTACCCCTCATCCCGCTCTATCGAACGTCGTCGTATAACGTAAATTATTCAATAGGACTATAGGGACGGGGGTGGAGGAAGTTTGAACGGATTTAAATCAGTCTGGAAGGGAAGAAAAAAAAGGGTTTGAAGCGCCTTTAAAATGGTTGGCGAAAATAATCTTTGGTTTGGTGGAGATGGAGTCGTCGAACAACAAATATAAAATCATAATAGTTAGCAATAAGGCGGTTTGACGTTTGACAATGCTCCAGAATTTCATTTTCAGAGGAAAATACACTTACGCAAGGAGTTTACTTTTCTGTGGCAAGTACACCTCCAGGAACAAGTGAAATGTATGAAGAGCGAAGCACAGAAGATCATTAGCTCAGCTCGAGAATATACTTTTTAAAGATCAGGCATCCGAGTGTTGATTCATTTGATCACTCGGCCAGTCAGTTTAGGGGCCCCTTGGCCCTTAGATATGAGCCTAACCCGGAAGGCTTTTCAAATACCTGCTATGTCTGTGGAACTACCGTGTAAATGTCACCCGTGATAGGACTCATAGCACATGACCATGATCACTTTCGTAACTGCTATGCGCATCTCTCGTTATAGGCATGAGAGGGCGTCACAAATCACCAGCCCTGATAAGCGGACGTGAAGGCCCAGAGCGCAGCATGGAAATGTGATTGGGTGGCGTTTTTTGATGCAGTCCAAACCACACAACCAAACACAAAATATGACAGGGCAACAGGGGACATTCGCGGTTTTTTCACCCTTCTGGTGATATCCAGTTATGGGGTTTTCAAATGCCTACGAGGTGTTCACACGGCCACTCGCTACATCTACAACACTGGTTACCCCTTTCCCAACAAGTAATGAATGGACTGGAGTTGAAACTTCTGGTTATTCGGGCCGTAGCGATGCCTCTCCGAGAAACAAGGCGCAAGATAAGGAGTCTGGGGTTGAAGGACAGTTATCCGCCCTACCCTCGGTGAATGACGACTAACATGGTCCCCAAAGCAAGATCTGTGTTTTACATTATCTTATACCGTCTGGTTCCCTCTCCGGAGGGCTCCAAAAAAGTAGATATTCCGTAAGGAAAGAGAAGGATCGTACACTTCATTCCCCGTTTAGAGTTGAAGGAACGAGTCATGATGAAATAGTCATGATTGTTTACAACAAACAACAAAATTAGTGAAGACGTTCTCCACCATATCAAATAAATCAATTAATGTAGCCTTACAACATTAAACTTTTTTTTGCCGCAAACGAAGTACCCTGTCGGTACAAATATCTCGACCTGAAACGCGTGTTAACCCGCTCAGTCCCCAATAAGTGTGTCCCATGAAAGTTTGCGCAGAAGGATTTATTTCTTCAATACGAGGAACAAAGGCCTAAAATCTGATGTATTGGGTGGGACAAAAAACCCTCCGATATAACAGATGAGTCCCATGTTGCTCCCATCTGCCAGGAGTGGCAACCACCTGCTCTTCAGCTCACCTGCTCTCTTTCACAACCTCGTCGCGTTTATTGAGCCTCCGTTGGATTCCCTTTTCAGTAGTATTACATTTTGATTACACTTCTGCGCCCCCATTGGGAACCACTGGGTTGTTCAGACGTGTCGCTTGGCGTTCGAAAATAACAATCTTCTCTCTTGGAGCTTCCCTCTGATGGGCTCACGGGTCGTAGCACACGGAATATGAAATTTCCACACGCGGCAGAACAATGAAGCAGATCAGGCTGTGTAGAATGGCATATTAACCTTGGAAGTTGATGAGATGGATTTAATCTTTTCCACGAAATCCCAGCGCTGGTCCCTCAAACATGTTTCTCACGCGTCGCAAAACTTATACATACCTACACAATTTTGGATAGGTACATAAAGAGAAAACATCCGAGAAGAGTCCAAAAGCGTATCATGACAATCCTGGCTATCATTACACACACGCTCTATCACAAGATTGTTGAGGTTTTTGAAACATATGGCACGAATTATTCAGTCATCATTTTCTAATCAAATGGGGAGTAGGTAAATATGATGTGAGGTGTATCCATCACACAGGTCTGCATCAATGCCCTCCAAACCAAGCAAGGTAATTTTGGTTTCGTACGAATCACTCATCCATCACCATACAACCTTCCATCTCGAATACCCGGGATTGGTGCTTTGCCAAAGGTACAACTACAGAACAACCAAATCAAACGGTGCATTCATACATAATCATAATCTGATTTACATACCAAGTCATCAATGTGATCAAGGACTAAATATGTCTGGTATTCAGAAAATAATTCAGGTTTCCCCTTGTGAGGGGATCACTATTCCTACAACGCAGTCATCCAACAATAGTTTTTTTCTCAATCATGTTACATGCAAGTCTTAGCGAAGTAGAACTCGAGCTGTGGGAGCTTTGTCGCCCATGAAGATACAGGTTTCCGTAATGGAAGCAAATTAATGTGTTGCGACAGAATAGTGGGGCGGAAAGATCGAACAAAAGGCCCAAACCTGCTCTCATACCGAGATGGTAAACTCAACTCCCAAGGGGGTCCTCTTTTGTATGAGGGCAACCCCTTCTTCACGGAACGATCCCAAAACACCCTCAGAACGCACTTCACATCTCAACATTCGAACATTTTACGCGATGCAATTATGAACTTCGGGCCAATTAGGAACTCGTTTAGAGCGTCCCATTGAGGTTTACACACAAACTGAAGGGATGATCTCAGATTTAACAAAGGTTCGGCATGAATTACGGGAGTGTATCAGCTTGGAAATCTGAGTTGTGGAGAAAGATCTAGAATCGGACGAAACAAACCAATGCGACCGAACCAATTTGGTGACGATGACCTCAAGGTGCTATTCGGACGCCCTAATCCAAATAAGCTGCCTAGTGTTCCCTACATTTCAAACTGTCAAGTTTCGAACGATTCGGGAGCAACAGAACTGCAATAATTGACCTTAATTAATATATTATTATAATATATTAATATATAATTAATACAATGTAGAACGGTTCCGAACAGCACAGCGAACAGGTATACCATTGTATCACCTTTTTTTGTTCCATTTATTCCATCCGTCACATAATGAAACTAACGTTAATGATAGGCACGAAATTGTATTAAAATTTTCGTAAACATTGCAGTTTCTTTGTTCGTTCACCATAACGCAACTAGTGGTGATTCTTGTGATATATCATTGCCACCAATAAAAACATTGGGAGACATGTCTAATCCACCAGCTGAACTAGTTTTCTATCTACTGAACTATCTACGCATCGAGAGCATGTGTATTTTTTCTATATTACATTATTCAGACCATTTAGATTCAAACCGGATTTGGTAGTAATGACTGAATTTCTACTCCCAGTTCAGTACTTCTGGATATGACATACCTACTTAATATGACATACCTACTTTAGGGCCTGCAAGACCTAGGTTGGAAAGTTTTTGAAAGGTTATCTCAGGCTGTGAATGACTTAGACCTTTGAAATAAATTTCTAA
Organism: Stenodema calcarata; assembly: GCA_963920205.1. NCBI lineage: Eukaryota > Metazoa > Arthropoda > Insecta > Hemiptera > Miridae > Stenodema > Stenodema calcarata. The sequence goes on from OY986058.1 coordinate 1,793,935, forward strand.
ATTGACTCTATTAATAAGAAAAAGCCCCCCCGTCGTCCCGATTTTTGAAATTCATAAAACGATTTTTACATTGTGGCTATACGATACGAGGGGGCATTTTTGGAAGGCTAATAGACAGAAAAATTCAAACATCGCAGTTATAACATGTAAAATCAGCGAGCAGGATCTCAAATCAATTTCGATGTTTTTCCCTATTTTTCGATAAATTTCTCGTTACCTTCTGGTTATTGAATGTCTTGGAGCTTCTTCTCAAAGGCGAACATCCCCCCCCCCCCCCCCCACCCGTCCAAAAACTTGAAGTCCACCGCAGCCTGAGACATCCTTCAAAAATCTTTCAAAGCAGGTCCTTAACACTTGAAATTGATGGTAACATGTAAAACTCACTCAGAGAGTTCTTTACATAGGTAGGTACAATATTAATCAATGACAGCAAAATTATGCTCAACTCCCCACTCTGACACCTTCTTCGCGGTTATTTAAGAGTTTTGGTGAATCGCAAATTTTGATCTTTCACTGCGCTGCGGACGTTATAATTTACAGTCGACGAAAAATCGGAAGTTTGAAAAAAATGTAATCAGACAGAGGTGGTGTGAGGCGGTCGTTGGGTAAATAGAATTCAAAACGCGGAAAGACCGGCAAGTGCTTCGGGGATGATTTATCCATCGGATAAATGTCGCACCTATTAACCAATTAAAGGGTCGATTAAACCTTGAAGGTCATTTGAAGCGAGCACGGGAGTTAATTACACATCCGTAGCGGCGTTTCTTGCTGCAGCGAGCTCCCACGTCGTGGGACCCACAAATTTTGCCTCGTGGGATAGGGATGAAGACTACAGGATGAAGAAAAGGCCGAGGGGCTCGTCCGAAAGGCCGGATCTAATATTTGTCGGGCGAAGGGCGGCGTTGGGGCTGAAGCAAAGGGGAAAGGTTTCCATGGTAACTCGAGGATCGGCGACGCCTTGGCGGGAAAGTTTGGCCCGACCGCTGGGCGCCTGCAGTACGGTCACATCTTGCAGTAGGTATGAGAAATTACAGTGTACCTATCGTACCTACATATTATGTATTATAACCTACATATTATTAATATGTATTATAACATATAATATAACATAATATGTACCTACACCTTAAATCAGTGATCAGGTCATCATTTCAGGCATCGAACCACACGTACCGACAGTCGTCCTCATTCGGTGGGAGGATTCCACGTTACCATAAAGACCGTAAAATTAATTAAGACGCTCCCGTTTAAGACGCTTCCCAGCATTTTCCTATCCTAATACAGTACAATAGTAGGGTAATAACGTGTACCTAGGGCCGATGAAGTAATTAGGTGGAAGAGGTGGGTACCAAAATCTGGTCTGCATGGAGTTGAACTGCCATTGTGGAGTAGGTCTAAAGGTGAGCTTTTTGTTGTTCACTGAAAACGCCGTTGGCCGAATATCAGGTTATGAAGTTTTAACGGCGTGATTCTAAAAGTTATCAGGACCTAGGGCCATGACGTTCGAAGTAAGTAATTTATTTCTGATTTTCAAATTGCAAATCGTTTTTTAGGTAGCTGGGAAACAGTCAAAATAGTTGTAGTTTCAATTTTGTGGAGAAATATTTGACAAATCGATTTCTTGTGCCGTTTTTGGTATTGTACCTAGTTCCACCAAATAATGAAATTATTTCGACCTTTTACTAATATTTATCTGATATATTAAGGTATTTCTATTGTTTTTAGACGCCTAGATGTTCGTCAAGTCAAAATTCTGAATATTTTTCGACTTTCACCTGAGCCAGAAATTTGTAGACGAGGGCATACAAAATTTCCTACATCGTTTCAGAATCTTAATCTTTGCAACATATCTCGTGTGGTTTTATATCCAAGTTTTTGAGCCGAATGCTTATGTATCAACATTTTAGTCCTTAGTTTTGATATTACTTTCGATTCAACCAATTTTAATAAGTTTCATTGTATTGATTTAATCCAAGACTAGAGAGGGAAATAATTTAAATAAATAGGTAAGTAACTGTTTTACCTAAGTCAGTTAGTTCGTTCATATTCGCTTTATTGAAAACACAATGTGTTGTTTAAAATAAAGACTGTTGAAGAAAAGAATTCTAAATAAATTATTAACTTTTTCAATGGCTTTTATACTTCATTTCTCCAATTAACCCCTGTGGCTCTAGCCACAAGCGGACAGCACTAGTGACCCCGGGTACACGCTATGCTTGTACCTCGAGCCGAATTTCATTTTTTAGAAAATATTTCTCCTGTGGCGTTTTGGCCTCACCTCACCTCTGATCAAATTAATTAATTAAAAGGCTAGAGTGGGGTTTTCCCACTTCTGACACCTTCATACGATGTAGTTTTTTACCCTAAATCCGATGATACCAATATCTCAATTTCGAAAACAAAATGACTTAGTCCGTTCTTTCCCCTGACCCTTCATTTTCGTTAATGCACTTCTGGGTACCCTGAGTAAGGTACTAATGTGTTGAGTGCTCATATGTAATTCCCAGTGAATTTTGTAAACATATAAGACATTCGTTTAGCGTATCTGTAGATGCACTAAAACAAAAATGATCAAAAAAGCATATTGGTGCCTTTGGCGTAGTGGAAACGATATGTTCATCTAAAAGGACTGATGGGGAGGTTATTTTCATGTTGAGGTAGGTGTACCTGAAATATTGCTGAAGGTGGTTTAGGTTGCAAAATTTTACGCAGTGAACCGCGTTCAAGGTCCATTGACAACCACCTGAACAAGTGGTTCATCAATGGTAATTAATTCCACTGAAGGTCAAGTCCTCTCAAGTTCAAAGTCCTCTTCTTCCCGAGTTATTTGGAACTTCTCAAGAAGCTGGATGGCTTCCAAATTTGTATGAACGAGGAGTCTCAGCTCGATGCTTTTAGCGTATTTCTTCATGACATTTCTGGCCCTCTCCACCTTTAGGACTTTGCGGAGATCATCATTTCTGTACCACGGAGCATTCACTATACTCCTTAGAACATTGTAATGGAACGTTGTTATGTCGTATGACCACCATTAGCGCAGTTTTGTATAGCAGCTGAGCTTATCCGCTCTTATCAGCTCTCAATTTGCTATTCTTAGCGTGTTCTTTCCATTTTAGTTTTGCAACCACTGTCATGCCAAGATACTTAGCTGAGACGATTATGAGTGGTATTCTTGTTTGAGTCTCCATTTCCACTTAGTCCATTAATCGACTGCGTTCGAAAACCACTTATGTTAAGTTTAATTTGTGATTCAATCCAAGATTTGTATTATGTTGATCGGCATTAAAAATAAAATGCAAGCGAAGCAATAGGATGTAATTTTATTGGCCCAAAAATCCGGATACTGTTCTTTCAGAAGGGGCATTTGTAGTACTGCTCACCCCCTTGAAATCCCATACCTGTTCCAAATGAGCTCATGGAATCCAGGAATACAATCGGCCGGATGAAATATCCTCGTGGAAGGGTGCCGTTGTTTGAGAAGAAAGAAAGGTCAAGATCGCTCTAAAAGAAGAGACAACAAGGAGTAGGGCGATTAGCGACGGAGTAGGAGAGACGGAATGGCGGGGAACCAACTTGGAAGAAAACAAATGGAAGGAGAACCAGCAGGAGGGGTCTGTGTCGTATTTAAAGATGCCGAACTCAAGAGTCTGGCTCTTTCTGCGGGGCGACCGTGAACTACGGAAGTGTAGGCGGGTTCAACGAACCAATACCGCCCCTCGAACATTCGACCCTCATCACTGAACTTGAGGGTTTTTCTGGACCATATTTATAATTACAGACGCTGATTGGTTTGGGGAGGATCAGTTCTCATCACCAGAACATGCCGTGATAAGTGGAGGGAGAACTAATAGCAACCACTGGCCGCCAAAATCAGTAGATCTCGAATACCACAGACTCAGCTTGTTATTTCTACACAAACGTGGATGTTTTCAGGGTGCAATAAAACAAAGAAAAAGAAAAACAAACATCGCCAAACAAGATTTTGTCTTTAAAATGGTTTTCACATACTTACAGCCAAACAGTATCAAGGCGAATGCACCTCAATCGTTCGTGGTGACTCAAAACGATTTTGATTTTGAGCTTTACTCTTTACTGGCTGTGCGGATCGAGTAAACACACAGCAAAACCGGATCCTAAGATTTATTACCAGGGACTCCTTGGTTTGTCCGAAGAGCAGTCCTCCACCTGGTTCTGTCCGAGCCACAACAGTCCCACGGCCAACTCCATCAAACCACAACCTCAGCGTACCTGACAGCCCTACAGAACTAACCCAGAAGATTGAAGTGGAAAATACCAGTCGATCTACTGACAACCCTAACAGCTGGACAGTTAATCTTCATCACGTATTCAACCAGTTATTGCTTATACATCACAAGTATAAGGAAAAAAATACTGTTACAAAAAGATTGCAATAAATGATATTGGAAAAATGTATTTATGAAATAAATCAGCGGTATTGGTGAAATTCTAGCTTGGAAAAACATCCACGATTCACTATTATTCCGTAAATCGCATACAGGAACGCATACTATTTATCAAGATGTTTTATTTGATCGCTAAAGAACTACTTGTCGCATTAAACGGCGTAAAAATCGACACAAATAGAATACGGTAGTAAATTCGTTCGTTTGGGAGGATCCTGTCAGTATAGAGAATGAACAGCAGTGTCTAGTGGTTCCATCGAGTTTTTATTGTTCAGAGCAAATAGTAGTCGTTTGAGTGGGCAATTTACTCAGAAACTTCGCTCAGAGATTGGCAAGTTCTTCTGTAATTAGTAAGGTTTTATTGTCAATATGTGGATCACATTGTATCGGTTTGTACCTACTACTTCAGAATATTGCTTCGTGTTTTTTTTTTTTTTGTGTTTTTTTCGATTAGTTGGCACTCCGAACTAAGTAACTTATGACAGCCGATCGGGGACAGGACTTTCGCTCTAAATTGAGCTATTTGTCGTCGTTATTCGACGGTTGTGCCTGTGACAACGAGCGAGTTTGGCTGACGAGCGCTAATAGGCTCAGTCAAACTCGTGACTCTCAAAACAGTAATTAAAAGGCGACGTAATGACTTCACGTAGAGGACGGGGAAGTTGGTGAGAGTATGAGTATGTGCAGGAGCCAGAACAACAAATTTAAACGGCTTCAACCTCTAGAGAGGCTATTTACAGCTCCAGCTCCCTACAAACTCATCGAGTCTATTAGAGGGCCGTTTATTCGGTAGGAGCAGAGGGCTACAATGGATTCACGAATGTCACCTGAATTTTGAGTAAGTCGAGTTGAATTCTACAGTTATTAAAAATCATCCTCGATGAAAATAGAAACTACCTGCAAGATGTACAGTAGAAATATGCACTTACTCCTTCCACGATTCGTTCAATTCCAAATAATTAAAGAATTGGAAATTGAATAAGAAAATTAAAGATCTACTTCACGGTAGAAACAAACGTACTTCCATCATGTATGTGCAAGCTTGTGCTGATCTTAATTCGGTTGTTGAATTTGGTGGTGGACTAAATTTAGTTCACCAAAGACACCATAAAACGTAACAGGAGTTGTATGAACGATGCAAGACGTCTTTCTGATTCGTAAAAAACTCCCCTCGTATATTCGGTTCATTTGGATTATATGCCTTGATGTATCCCGGTGATTCTTCCATTTGATATGGTGGGTAAATGTAGACTTTGAATCGGGCTAATACGTCTAAATATGAACATTTAAATAAATAATCGTACAAAACGTATGGGCAGTTCGACAAACTAGGAATTAACTGTAAACGATTACAGTAATTATAGCACATTTGTGAACACCAGTGAGACGAGTTTTTATTCCTGTTCCTTGATTCGCCCATTTCTCATCATCCAGTTGTGAGAATAAAAGAGTTCTTTTCACAACCCGAAGTTTTATTTGTCATGGCTTAAAAAACTAATCCAGGTGAAAAAGAGGCTTGAAAACCCCTGGGTTTTCAAACCCCCCAGTTTCAAGGCGCTTTTCTCACTCTCCCGGGTAAAAAACAAACCCTGAACGACCTCGTTTGCAAGCGCACAAAGCCACTTCTTATGCCGAAAAACTTAACAGGGCAAAAAAGCAGTTAAGTTCAGATTTTTCATTAACAAGGGAGAAAAGTTCTCGCTCATTAAAAACCACGGAAAAGGATTTTCCCGTAGCTTTTCATCGTTAGAGATGAATATTCTTCAACTGAAATGTGGGTATAGGGGCTGCAGATGGCGGTGTCACGAGTCCGAAACGACCTCGCAGAACGTTCTTCGAGAGGTTTTGTTTCCCTCGTTCCACAAGGGATCGATACGGGCTGGCCGCCAGCAAAGCGTGTTTTGAGGTTGGGGAAGGGACAACAACAAACATCATAGACGATGCAGATGTTCCTGAAAAGAGAGGAGCATATCGGATAGCGCCCGAACCAGTTCAGACCCTCCACACGGACGAGATTTTGTATTCTGCACGTTATTTCGAAAATTCGATTTTTTCTGACGATTTTTCTAGGGATGTGCGCCGTTTAAATACTGTCGATAGTCATTATCGTTTGAAACATCGAAAGACAACTTCGATAATCAAAAAACATCGGTACTAAATCATCGATAGTTGAATGTCAACGCTTTTCCACTAAATCACATAGTAACAGAAACCTGCATCTGTTTATAAGTTGACATATGTCAACTTATTCCATATTATGGAATAACCGGTAGAGCGAAAAATGTATGAATAATTGTGAAAGTAAGGGAAATAGAACAGTCAAGCGAATCAAGGTCCTAAAAGGGTTCCTAAAGGGCTGATCTTTTCGACATTTTGGCTGTTTTTGAGACCATGAGTTGGACCTAGAGTTGTCATACTGGAAGGAAAACATGGATAAGTTTCGCTTCTCTACTTGAAGTTGGAGTCCTAATACAAACAATTCTCAGTTAAAAACCTAAGTGAAAATTACTCGAAAATCTAAGGAGAAATGTTCGATGATTGGGCGGTTAACGGTTTAAAAGTGAAGCAAATCGCGTGGTAGAGATCAGCGGGGTGGTACCCATCGACAGGAATGAGGTCTCCTTCCCTCGAATGAATTGCATTTTATCAGACCACGAACTGGAAAAGGAACGTGAGGCACGATCCTGGAGGTCCTGCCCGGAGGTCGGCGTGGGGGAGACCCACATTCCAGGAGAGGATGGGATGCTGGGGTTGGACCCGACTGGGAAGGAAATATATCAAGATGTCTCCAGTCTGTTCGCCTCAAAAAAGATGTTCTGTCGGGAAACTCGGTCGACTCTCGAAAGTGAACGTATAAATTCAACGCTAAAAAGGAGCGAAGTCGAAAGGATCACAACCAGGCTCTGGTGCCGGCTCTCGGATATCTGAAGGAATATTTCGATAATGAAGAAGTAATTAAAACCTCAAAAAAGCTCCATTTTGGCGAAAAATTACTTGTTTGGCTTTTTTGTTACCTGTTTTGGAGGGGGAGAGGGGAGTAGGATATGACCAACACACGTCCTCGATCAAGGTGATTTGGTCGACCGATGGCGCAAGAAGAAAAAACCACTCAAAGACAGTGTTTAATTTGTAAAACGTATATCAATATCACTGATTAATTATTCAATGGATAGCGTCCAAAAGGACCAATATTTCTGTCGCCCCTTGCTAGATGAGTAGGTGATGATGTTTTTCCCGGGTTGGATTTCTCATTTTCTGATGTGAAGAAGACAAACTACAAACTACTCAAAGGAAAGTTTAAACTTTTGACTCGTTGTTGCAACACCAGCTCAGTTGACAACCCTCGTAGTTACAGGCCAGCGGGTGAGTTCAAGTCCGCTTATCTCAAATGTTTCCTCTTTTCCTTGAAAATTCCGTTTCCAGGGTCGACGTCACGCGATGTTTCGAGGATAAGGCCAATCCCGAAAGGAAACCCCCTTTATCCCTTCATTGTCTTCACAGCTTTCAAACCCGACCATCCCAGAGTTAAACTTGAGCCCAATGGGGGACGTTATGTTAGTTCTATTTCTTCAGGCTCGTCTATTTTTAGACACCTCCACCAACACCGTCATTCCCATTAGGTTTTATACGTAGGAGGCTTTTTAGAGACTTACGGTTTAGTGCAATTCTTAAGGCAAATGCGGTGGTCTGAGTAATTATGCGGTACCAGGCGTAATTATTGGTTCAAGTGATTGGTGGGGCGACAAAAACTCCAGAGCGCTCATCAAAATATACTGAGCCCACAGAAGGTCTTATTCGACATTATAGTTCACCTGTTACGAGTATGAACTACCGACAACACCAGAGCAGAATGGAAATTTGACCACCTGTAAAACTAAAATTATCAACAACAAAAAAACCATTCTAGCCAAATATTCCATAAAGGCATTACGATTTTTTTTAAATTTCCTCTGTTCATTATCAACACAGCTATCAAGAACCGCTGGTATTAGCGAGATAAAGTGTACTTTGTGTGTAGAATCAACATCAGGGCTTTTGGAGGACATTTGCACGGAAAACATGAAAAACCACTCAGAAAGAAATTCTCAATACCAATTGATGGATCCGTGAGTGGGACGTTCTGCGAAATCAAGGTTAACAATCAAAGAAGGTATTATTATTTAAGCTTTGAGGTTGAAGAATTGATGGACAGAGGCAACGGAAGAGATCTGATTTATCTCCCAATTTTCACTAAGAGTGCGGCTCAATGTTCGGAGGATTTGTCGAAGGCCTCTCGAGTTGTGTTAAATATTTCGCTTCAAGTTGAAATTTCTCCCGACAGCAATTCCCAGTTGAGGCGTAGATGGGACTTGTTAGATTTATCCGTCTTAATTCGTGCCGTCCAAATGTAATCTAATTACGTCGATTGGAGATGGGGCGATGAAAGAACTGATTTAACGGAGAGGATTTGGAGGAACGAGATTATCAATCTCTGGAACGAGCAACAAGTTAGTGAGCAGGTGATCACTTTCTAATTAGGAAGGCGACTGATTCCTTTAGCCCAGTCGACAAACTGATCTTGAAAACAGCACTTACGCCTCCCTCTCTTTCTTCGCTTACACCACTTCCGAACCTAAAATATAAGTCTTTAAAATTAACCATAGCCAACCTATAAGTTGGGTAAATGAACGAAGCGTTAATATTCAAGAACATAACACTAATAATTCATAATGTAGAGTTGGACTGTTCAAAGGAAGGGGAAGAGGACTGTTGCATAATAAATTGGGTTTAAATAGCATTGTCGCCATCCCGCAGAATAAGCCCTTGTTCTCAGAGGGGTGCTAGTATAAGCCCTCTGAGAATAGTTCTAAATTTAGCTCTGACATCGGGACCATAACTTGTAGAAAGGGGTGCGATGTGGAAAAGTATGGGATTGTGTAAATGTTCGAGGAGAAACAAAAAGGAGATTCGAGTTAAATTCATACAGAATAAATGTATTGAATTGTACAAACGACCGGCTGTTACGCTGTTATACCTAAAGAGGTTTGTACGAGACCCGATGGAAATTACGTTATCGCGAGAAGAAGAACGGTGGATCGTGATTCTCAGTTGATGAATAATATTCATATTATGTTCCTTTGAGACCATCAGATGGTTACATGAACATTACAGAATGCGGGCCTTTAATAATGGCTTGATCTTCTGACCAGTTCCCAAGTGTTCCAAGGGAGTGGGATTGTGTTTAATAGGTTCACTTTGATAATTGTCTCTTATATTTTGTCTCAAGCTCAACAACTGATGCAATTTTTGTCCTTGGTCGATTCCAATGGTTCATTATCAAAGATAATAAACCAAAATGGGAAGGAATGTATCTTGATAGAATTGCCCTCAGAGTATACAAACTCGGAGCAATAAACATCAACCATTAATTCCAGGAGAGTACCCTGAAATAGCCTACCTCGGCTAAAATTCGGAGTGGATTTGTTCAAAATTTATGCAGTATGGCTTGAGGTAGCGACCGATTACTACTCTCATTTTTTCGAATTGGTTCAGCAGATTGGGCACAAGGCGACTGAAGTGATTAAGTAGTAACCTGACGTTATTATTGGAGTTTTTTGGACCCCACGGAATGCCAAAACAAATTTTCTCGGATTGAGGATCGCAATTCCAAACCAAAATTGGGACTGAGTTTGAGTCATTCAGACAAATGGATTTGCTCACAGAATTAGTAGTACCCATAAGGATACCAATTTGTACTCGAGTGGACAAAACATGTATTTAACTTTCAAGGCGAAATAGACATTTGAATAAGAGTTTTCCACCTCAATCAACCACAACCTTATGCTGGCGTATATGATACCTTAACATGTTCTTGAAGCCCTCACAATTTCCTAAAATCAGAGCATCAAATAATGAGCGTTATTACGTGACACAATTTCAATTACTCGGGAGTTTCGCAAGCGTCATAAATTGCAAGTACGACCCCTCAGTCAGATATAGGTAGTTGGAAATCCTCACATTGGAACGCCGAAAGCGTATTTCGTCACTAGAGCGGGCTGCGATCGCCACAAAGTTGATCCCTTTCAGCGGTCGGGGTTTAATTGAATCAGCGGAACTCCTGCTCTCTAGTGGATCTTGGTGTTTTCCAGTTAGTTCTCCTCGCCGTCTAAATCTCCTTGATACCCTTCAACTAACTTTACGCTGGTTTTAACCGCGATGAATTCCGCTTGGAGGTGGTTGGATGATTTTTCCATGTTGATGACTCCACCAAATGGCGTCCGTACCACTAATTACCCGATGAATTCCCGTGAAAGATACACGTAGAAACATTCTGACCGTTCGAAAATTGTGGAAAATTACCAGAACTCATTGTATAATTGGAACTGGACGAACGTGCTTGCAGCTAGTGGAATCCCTACTTGACTACAAATCACGCCAGTTGCAGTGGTGTACAACAATGTGAGCCAATTTAGAATTGCTTCTACTGATTTTCGAGATCCTGCTTTGAAACTCAAGATTGATGACATTGGCGACACAGTTAACAGAGAAAGATGGGCAGTGGCGGTGACTGTCAACCAACATTTTTCCACCAAATCTTACCAGGACGGCTGTAAATTAGAGGAAGGACCTCTTGAGGTTTGAAGGGCGCATCGACCTGATTCCGACCAAGATGGATTTACAGTAGTAGGAAAGCCCATAGAAATCTCGGAACGAGAAGGAACGCTCGAGGAAGTTGAGAATGAAGGGGAAGGCGGCGAGGCGGTAGAAAGTGGTTAATGGGTTGAAAATACAAGAAGAGGAAGGGGCGAAAAGAAGTTTTCTTTCCATTTAGGTCAATTCGACGATTAACTTCATGGGTTAACTCGGAAGAGCGAATCCTTTGTCTCTAGTGTGAAACCGGAGGGAAAGATCGTTCTGCCCAATGTTACCAGAGCTATTCAAGTCACAAATCACTGTTTAGTGATATTGACACATTTTCGTGAATACCTTCGAGTTTCACGTTAATCACTGGCATGCACATCATAAGCCATACCACCAGAGTGTGTCTATATGTTCAATTTGATACCCTTGGAGTTTCTCTACACCAGGTGTCTCAGGAGAAGTAGCTATCAAAAACGGAATCAATGACTAGATAGAACTGATTGTTATTCTCCTCCGCTCTAGCAGTCATTGTTGCCAATTTATTGTCACACAAGACAGTTGTATGAAATGGTACATAAATAAAGCCAAACAAGGGCGTGGACGGAGGTACGATATACAGGCAGGCATAATCCCAAGAAAACGCCAAGGAGTTGGTCACCCAGATTTGGTCGTCTGCGAATGGCCAGACGACAAGTAGAGTCGACTGCAGTGGAGTTTATTACTCGTATTATGGTGGGATCGTCGGGCCTTCGAACTTGATGAGAGAAAGCCGCCTGGAGCCATATGGGTACAATGGTGTTCATGGGAATAACACGACCTGCAACTGCTGTACGTACAAGTAAACGTTATTGACATCGTGATCACCTCAAATGTGACTTTCTACCAATGAATCACACTATTCTATGTCTTAGCCCGCATCCAGGTAGTGATATGTAGCCCAAGATATGAAGTAACTACAGGATTTCAGGTTCAGGTTTTCAGGACAAGTGCAGCTGCATATTTGATCTTCATAAAATATGAAATGAAATTGAAATGATGCCAATGACACTGTAATGTGTTCAGTCAAGATGTACCCAGAAACATAATATCAATCAGTTGAATGATTAATGATATTTGTACATGTGCATCGTCATGATACGAATGTGTCATTTGAATTTGTTGGATTTTTTGTTCGAAAATTAAATAATCGGGAAGGCCAAAACTAGTGCCGACTATTTATGGGCAGCACAATATGTGCCGTAGTAAACTCCAAAATGACCAATCAATCCGACAGAGAGAATGATTACGGACTACTAAGGGAAGGGAATGAATAGAAGGGAAACTGCCGGCCGAGATCAATGCTAATGAAACCGAATAAAAGCAAATGGGAAACCCAATACGAAGGCCAGCTAAATGAGGAAAGGTATATTTTCGTTAATAATCATTTAGGGACCCTGATGTCCGAACCGATGACCGTTATTGAGGGTCATATATGACTCCTAATATCCCGCATTCAAAGGTCTGTCAATATCACTTTACGAAAAAGTGGAATTTATAGGCGAATGTTGGGCAGGCGAAAAATTTCATGGCAACGGGTTTGGCTTGTTCAAATATTCTCATCACAAAATCATCCAAAACGGTTCTCAAACCTGAGATAATTGAACCACTTATGTGGGAATTTCCTGAACTTCAAAATTCCACTGTACTAAATCCAGTATTTTTGTTGTCGTATGCGTTGCCGACCTCCAATATTCACTACCGAACAATTATTATCGCTCATAATTCGAATATTTCTTACCTGATGTACTCCACGTGGAGTCCCTCCACATCTGATGTTCGTTCAAGTTGAGAATTCCCTTGGGCTCGTCTTTCGGTTCCTCTACTCCCCATAACTTTTTGGCCGACGGTGCGATCTAGAATAGACAAAAACAGTACAAAATTAGCGAATTTGTGTATTAAGACATCAAGACATCATCATCTTCCCTAAACGTGTTCGACACACCATCAGTGTTTGGTGAATCGTGGAATATAAAATCCACCAATGTCTGCGTTTTGATTATGATCTATATTGATTATTCTTTTTTTTTATAAATGAATAGATAATGAACTAAATGAAAAGCCAGTTGAATGTTCTTTTTATTTATTTTTTTTTTTTTAAGATATATTTTCTAACGGCTTTACAAATAGAAATGACTCCAAATTTGATCATTGATTAGAATTGGGGTTAAGGCAGTATTGGATCATCCATTCATCAAAACAGTTTACAAATCCAATTTCCATTGAAATGAATATCAAAATATCTACATATTGATTTATACGACGCTATTTGCACAGCAAACATTCCCGACCTACGGAAGCTATCTCTCTGAATGAACTTCCAACAAAATATTTTTCGTCTCACCCACTCACTCACCCCACGGTTGACCAGCTCAACAAGTGTCGTAGGGGAATATTAAATTTTCTCCGCATATTATGTCGTTAACCTGATAATCCGACTCAATAGTCAACACGAATAGAGTTCCCATGTAGCAATGGCCGTCAGAACTACCGACAATTTGTTTTCCTCCCCAGGAGTAGTGCCGGACTATTTCGCTTTAATTTCGTAATTACTTCTTCTGAATTGATTGAAATTTATTAATAAAATTTTAATTTTAATAAAAATTTGTAGTTCGATTTGGAGAGAAGATAGTCACAGCTTCAACCAGTCCTGACACTTGAGCTGATTTTTCACACATGTAACGACATTTGTGGGCTTGAATACGAGTTGAAATTTATTGTCGTAAGTTACCTACGGCACACTTCAATTAAATGGGATATGTTTTTGAGAAAACTATCAAAATTTAGGTTCGAGCTCGAAGAACGACATTTATGAAGTATTGGACCTGCAGATTCTGCATCAAAGGTTACGTAAAAGCCATTTCTGAGCATCTAGGAAACATTATTTTTGAAGAAAATTGGAATAGGGCTATCTTGGGAGGCCTGTATAAATATGTTTTATTTCAAGTTCTCAATGTAGCAACCAACGTTAGGGTGGAGATTAGAAATAGAGACCTTAAGATCAGAAAAGGGTAATGAGAAACCAGGAGGGATTCAGCTAAAGGTTGTGTACATCACGTGTATCGACCGTCCAAGCCCAATAGGGGACTCAATAAATAACTCAATCCCCCACATGGGAAGGACGGATGGGGAGAAAGTTATTTGTCCAAGGTGGAGCACCAGGTCGGGAAGTGATATAACATACGGCGTGGCTGAGCCGGCACACCGATATATTGAGGGGCCGGACCCTTTACTTCAAAGTAACCTATAAATTAGAACGAGGAGTGGGAGAACGTCGGGAAATATTTAATGGGCGAGTAAAGATTGAATCGTAAATCATGTCATAACTGTCGCAACAGACAGATATGCATTTGAAAATTCGTAGCATTTTATGGGTATCAAGACGATTTGATGAGCTTAGAGCTGATACAAGGTCCTCCCCAAATGGCAGCCCATTTACTTGAACGTGTACTTGTTCATTCATCCAATTCATCGACGAACGGGTGACTTTGCAGGTTGACGACACCGACGAAACTGGTAGAATATAAAATTTATATTTAATAGTAGATAAGACATTTATATTTAATAGTAGATAAGACATTTATAAAGTACTCGTAAGTATAATATAGTCAACGAGTGCTTGGATGAAAGAACGAAGCGGGCCTTACTGGTCCTTGATAGGAGAAACTCGTTACGTGAAAGGGCGAAGTAAAACGAACGTGAAAGGGTTTAGGTTCGTTTAAAATGATAATTGCTGGAGCAGTATTTTACAGATGATGCCTTCAAGAAGCGAGGAAGAGCCGAAGGGGGAACTCTAAGGTTATGAATAATGGAGTTTTGAAGAGGAGAGTGATATTCCAGTAACAACCTTTTCCCCCTCTCTACGGTCCTTTTGAAATGAACATTGCGTACAAAACACAGACAAGAATTCAAACCAATGAAATGTAATTGATGGCTTCCGGGGTTAACAAGTTGAAAGGGAGTGTTGGTCCGTTGGGAACAGAACGATTATTATTATTGCCGCCTTCCAACAGAGCAGTCATAGTCCGGCAATTCAAAGCTCGAGATGTATAATATATTATATAGAAATACGTCAATTACGAGAGATAATAATACGCTTCCCACTACTTCACGCCATGAGACGGCATTTCAATAACTCGGGAATCGCTAGTCAAATGATACCTTGGTTGAGTAACTTTGATGAAACCCCAGCAGTACAAAAAAAGTGACAGTAACATGGCGTTGAGGTGTTAGTGGGACTTGTCGGTCTCAATTTCAACTGAAACATATTCGACTATGAGAACGATTCAATAACGTGTGATGCCGGGGGCGATTAGATCGGAGCCTATAGTCTTGGTTGATTAGGTCGCAGCCCTGACTTGAGAGAGACGTTCCTTTGTGGAAACCTTGGAATCATGGTAATTAAACCATTGAGAAAGCCCAACCAACCCATTCATTTACTCCCAAAGCTAATTCCACTAAGCAAAGGGCTTCTGTAGAGCCCTTTACACAGTTTGGAACAGCCTCAATGAGTCTAATGATTATGAAAGATTGAAGCTGACAATATTGATGGTCCTTAGACGACTACTTGAGATCAACATGTGGAAGGTCATCGTTGATGCTGACAAGGGAAGCACTTAACGGACTCGGCGAGTGTGTCCGTTACAGGACTATCTGAAGTTGCTACCGAACGAATCCATTTTTTTCCCGAAGTTCTTCTTGGAACGACGCTAAGAATCGACCCCTCGGATCTGCCTATTGTCTGTCACTAATCTTCAGCACCGAGCTTTCCCGTT
Organism: Stenodema calcarata; assembly: GCA_963920205.1. Taxonomy (NCBI): domain Eukaryota; kingdom Metazoa; phylum Arthropoda; class Insecta; order Hemiptera; family Miridae; genus Stenodema; species Stenodema calcarata. The sequence continues at coordinate 1,809,791 of OY986058.1, forward strand.
CTATCCAATTCCCCAGGCGAGCTCTACATTATCGTCTCAAGTTACCACTTTCATTTCCATGACGCCCTTCACACTGCATCACGATCTGAGTTTCACGCCTTCCTCAGAGAGGGTTTTCCAACCCGTTTTTCAAGGGAGCGGTGTTGATCTTCAGTAAAGTACGCAAAATATCTAAGTGGGTTTAATCGTGTAGAGTGGAAGGAACCGTCTACTCACTATTTCGTTCTTTACTCACTATTTCTTCTTAACTATGAACCCGAAGGTCAATATTTCCTACTGATAAATTAATTGACTGGAGAATAATTTGCCGAAGTTACAAAAGATTGAATTATACAATAATTGTATAACTGATACGGTGAGGCTGGGCCTTCTGCAGTTGACTCATTATAGTTGTTGCTAGTATCGGCACTACTCAAAATACCAACTTAATGATTAATTATTAATTAATAATGATCATTAATTACAATTATTGTATAATTTGCAAATTTACCTCTTTCTGAAATTGACTTCTGCCGAGTTCATAAAAATACGTATATAGAGATTTCTTAGCAACAGATCTGGTTCCTGTCTTGAATTCTGCCGAGACAGACGGCCGTACATCATAATTTATCTGTAGATGTTATCGATATAAAGTCTAATTCGCAGTTGATTGTCGGTGTGATTGGTGGGGAAGGTTGAATTAAAGATTGCTCTTTCCGGTTTTCCAAACTCTACGGTGGTTATGTGGTCAGTGGAACGGGGCTGATTACATCAGCGCGCGTGGGCATAGTGTGTTTGGGTCTGCTAATCGTGGGTTATTACCGGCATGAAAATGAAAGGGGATTCGGGTGCGAACTGCAGGAGAGGACGCTCTGAGGCTAATTTCCCGGGTTAACTCATACCAACTTCCACTCATTAACAATAACTCGTCGCCTATCGGAATGAAGCCTACTCAGCAATAAAAATGTGTAGACCAGTCCAAATAGGAAAAATAGAGGAACTAAAAATACTAAATCCAATTTTTAGTGTGTTTAGTTCCTCTATTTTTCCTAGACTAAGTATAAATTTTCACTGCTGAATGTGTAGAGGGGGATCCCCTGAACATGAAAAATCGTCCCTCCAAACCCCAGTGCCGTGGGGTGGTGCGAGGAGGTTTAAAGGTTCCATTTTTTTCAATTGTTCTCTTATAACTCGAAAACGGTGCGCATTCAAAACAATTCATACGTACCAATGGAGCGAACGACGAGATGAACGTCGAACCAATTAACAAAGGGAAAACAACGCTAAAACGAAATTTGGCACGAACAGTAACTGTAAAAACAGCATTTTGACGTACATAGATCAGGCACTCAGGCGCTCACGCGTCGTTTTGACGCACTAGGTTTGACGTACATAGATCAGGCGTTCACGCGTCGTTTTGACGCACTAGGTTTGACGTACATAGATCAGGCGTTCACGCGTCGATTTGACGCACTAGGTTTGACGTACATAGATCAGGCGTTCACGCGTCGATTTGACGCACTAGGTTTGACGTACTTAGATCAGGCGCTCACGCGTCGATTTGACGCAATAGGTTTGACGTACATAGATCAGGCGCTCACGCGTCGATTTGACGCACTAGGTTTGACGTACATAGATCAGACGCTTAGAGCTACTCACACTTGGTGTGAGTAGCGTCTGATGTATGTACGTCGAAACGACGTCTGAGTAGCTCTAAAGGCTAATTTACACTATTTCAGTAACAGGTAGAGTGGAGAGGTAGAGTGTAAGCAATACACCCTACTCCAGTACGTTCAAGTTCAGTAGTACATCCTTCATTTTGGGGAGAAACCCGTCAAAATAAAACTGGTACAACATTAAATTCCCTACGAGAATATATATCATATGTTAATTTATATTGAACACATCGCAACTTACAGCACCTCTAAGATTTCAACAAAAATCTCGATTTCCCCTAATGAAATAAATGATAGTTTAGAACCATTTGATAGCTCCATTTCTCTACATATGTTCATATAATATATGAACATATGTAGAGAAATGGATTATTATCTAGATATTATCTAGTTTAGGTATACGAACGTATAAGATCTTATATAATATATAAGATCTTATACGTTCGTATACTTCAAAAGCTTAAGAGGCTTCATTTACCAGTCTAAAAATATGTATTTATACAATAATATTATTGTATAAATACATATTTTTAGACTGGTAAATGAAGCCTCTTAAGCTTTTGAACTGAACTGAAGCTTTTGTACTGAAGGACTCGTTCATCGCACCGCTTTCGAGTTATAGGGGAAATACTAAAAAAAAAAAAAAATAATAATAATAATAATAATAAGAATGATAAATGGAACCTTTAGACCTACCACTACCAGCGGCACCGGGATTTGGAAGAATTCTTTTTTTGTTGTTCAGGGATCCCCTTTTACACAATCCTGAAAGAATTGGAACAAGTATTTTTAGTTCCTCTATTTGCCTATTTTCGGTGTAGATTGGCTGGACTAGTAAACGGATCACGAATTCTACGGGTGTCGTGAGGATATATTCAACGTTAAAACCAAGTGAGAGACAAGCTTGTGAAACCTGCCCATCAAACTCAAAGCACCTCCGTTATCGATTTGGGAGGTAAATTTCGCATGCCAGATCACCACAAATCCAACAATTGCAATCCCTCGATTTACGATCGATTGACAACGGAATTGCAGGGACACAGGACGTGTCTCGTGCAGTCACTCCCTGCATCACATGTAAATGCATCGAAGATCCAATAATAACAATCGTGCAGAGAGCGAACGTTTAATATGGGTAAATATTTTAGTGTAGCACTAACACTGAAAGATTATATGATTCAACTGGATAGGTAGGCCTAAACACTAAATACATGAAATAATGGTTAGGAAGCAAGTTGTAGGATATACCAAAATGAGTGATTTTGGATAAAAGTATGGTTAAAATGGGTTTATTATCAAAATGTAGGTGTACTTTGAACTCGCTGTTGATTTCTCTACAACTCTGACTCCAAGATTGTTTTGATCGGACCAGTTGGTACTTTGGGCGCTACAGACGGCAGAATGTTGCAAAATTTGATTTTATTTACATCTTTAATTAAAATTTAATTTTACATCTCAGCCAATATGGGAAAAATTGTCGAGTTTCAGCTTTCGATTACTGCCCTATAAATTGGTCCACTTTACGTTATCAAAAATAAACATAACATTATAGCGGCATCAAAGTTGTAAATAGCTGGATTAACCCAAGAAGTATTAAAAATGCCATTTCATAAGAGAGCGTTTTCAAGTTTTGAACCCAACCCCTAATTCAGCAATCCACCGTCGAGATCACCAACTTTTTGTCCCTCACTACAGTCAAAAAATCAATTTGTAAAAATGATGTAGTAATTCCTATTATTTAGAAGGTTGTATGTAGTATCTGTTCTGTAGACGGAAGACCAAACAACAATAAACCATGAACATCCCACAATAAGTTGCAAGATGGATAATAAATGTGTAGGTGATTCATTATTGTAAGGACCAAGTTTTCTACTCTTGTCATAAATGCAATTAAACGAATAAATACATTTTCCAACTATTTAAAACGTTTGCAGTTAAATATGTGTTTTAATAGTGGATGTACAGTAGGAGAGTGGAAGGGGTTGTAAATGTGTGATCATGATTGGGGAGAGCCTAGATTGAGGTCAGTCCTAACCTACTAAGAATAACCCTAACTCAAGTCGATAGTGGCCAATAACTCCCAACATTTCTGGCATCTCCTGCTGAACAGTTCCCTGACCGCACAGAGAAACGTTTGCGCTTGTAAACAATCCACACGGTCTCTCTTTTTACGTTCAGCCGTTAACCCAATTTCCATTTGACGGGTCGGTGGTGAAGGGGCAGCGGAGGGTTAGTCCCAGAAAAAAAGAAAAAAAAACTGGTGATAGAAACGAAGATATCGTTCGTACACACTTCACAGCCGGTCGACCGGCGAAATGGTCGGTCCCGCACTTCTCTCGTCATACGAAACACATTCCCCTCGTCGGTTTCGGCAGTTAGCCTGGTTTTGCAGGTTCTAATAATAGACGCCGTAGGGACCGACTCCAAGTTATGTCTCCCTTTCCCATGATCCCTGCGCCGCTCTGCCATGTCATAATTGACATTTCACATCACAAGTCGACCCTCAGGTTGCCGGAGGGTGATTCTCCCTCGGACTATTTTCGTTTCGACAACCCTCAAAAAGTGTTGACCTCTATTTTTGTGCTGGTTTTCGGGGTTTTTTTCTGTCTTTCTTGTATAAACACGAAAAATGCCAATTGATTGCCAACATGATGTACGTACGTGTTAACGACTGACCAATTACAGGTCAAAATACCATCACCTGGAAGAACAGTAACAACAAACGAGTGATCAAAGTGCTTTTCTTCTAGTACACTTTCCCCTGTATGGAGTTACAGCAACTTTCGCTGATGAAACAGCATTCACGGCCGAAGGGGAAACAGCACAAGAAGCTGCTCACAAACAGCATAATTAACCCAGTTAAAGTCAACAGATGGACCCAACAATGGAGAATCAAACTCAACGAAGCCAAATCTGCATACCTGAATATTACGTATAAGAAAGATGAACCGTGGCCAACTCCCAAATCATTACCGCAACCCGTCCATAACATTTAAATTGTGGGTGTAGGTGGGTGAGAAAAGGAAAGCGAGCAGATGGAGGAGGTTGATGGGGGTTGTTTGCTCCCCATCCCTCCCAACCACCCGTATATAACATTGTGGGTGTAGGTGGGTGAGAAAAGGAAAGCGAGCAGATGGAGGAGGTTGATAGGGGTTGTTTGCTCCCCATCCCTCCCAACCACCCGTATATAACATTGTGGGTGGATGTGGGTGAGAAAAGGAAAGCGAGCAGATGGAGGAGGTTGATGGGGGTTGTTTGCTCCCCCTCCCACCCATACGTAACATTTAAATTGTGGGTGGATGTAGAAATGGGTTAAAAAGAGGCCTTCACGACTCCCTTATCGCCACTCCCCACTGCGGTGTTCCACGAATATTACGAATCGAATGTAGGTAATCATGAAGATTTTCCTAAGAGCGCTTCAACCCGGTTTTACCATAAAAATCGCTAGAAGTATTTAAGGACCAACAAACATTCGAAATTACCTTCTTTCCGTAGCACGAAAAGTACCTCAGAACAAAAAATCTACATCCCAAAAACCATAATATCATATTATGATGTTCCAAACAGCTGTTCCTTAGTATGAACATTGGCCTGTATTTCAACCGTTTGATTCACGATCGTGTTGACATGTTCATGTCAGCTCACGAAGCTGCGGTTGGTCTCAAAAAATTCTAAAACATAAACTCTAACTAAATCTGAACTAAAAACTATACCGTTCCATTTGAATTTTTCGAGATATGAATTTTTCAAAATTCGTTTTGAACCCCTTCCCTTTGACCTAGGGTTATGAAAAGTTTCGAGGATCATTGTGGGGTTGGTATATTATTATAAGTCTCGTATTTTAGCTCAACGCTAACTGAGCAAAGTGCCGCGGACCGATTATTTATTCGATTTTCTGAATCAACGTACCCATCTTGAAACGTAAACCAACAAATTATGAGGGGAGGTTTAAAAAAAATTTTCTTTGCCCTATTCCAATGGTTCATTATCGAAGATAACCTAAACCAAAAGCACAATTAAACAAACCGAGATCAACATCAGATATAGGAAATTGTACTGTTTACTGGGCAATCTAGGGCATACAAATTTGGAGATGCTAAAAAAAATCCTACATCAAACTCATCCAAAATTAAGTATACTTATACTTAGAGGGATAGTCAATGCCCCGTGTTATTTTTCATATAACAATATAACAATAATAGTTATTTTCAAATAACACGAAAGCATAGAAACATTCAAAATGAATTTCAAACAATCCAGAGAGCTCGGAATTACATAATCTTATATTATCCCCCTTATAATTCGGTTTCGAATTTATCGTTTAGTTTGGAATATTTCCGAATTCACAAGAACATTGAGTAGCTCCTTATTTATTGTAATATTCTTTTGTGGTTTATCAATTTTTTCATTGTGAAATTCAATTAGATGTGTAGATGACAACGATTATTTTGATAACAAAACGTTATAAATTCAAGATTTTCAGTAATAGTTGAGAAAGAATAAATGAAATAAGGGTTAACCTTGAGGGAATGATTGTTAGTCGCGAGTGAGCTCCCAACTTCCACGTCTGGACGTGTCCTTGGCCGAGGTCGTACACCCAACCGCGTTCCTCAAGTCACGAAGATTCTCCCATTAATATTCTCCGCGCGAGGTTTATGGTGTTGTGGCAGAGCTCTCAGAACTAACGTCCGTTGTGATCATCCTCAACTGTGGTGATCCAGCACGGGAAATATGCGCGAGCTCGTAAAATAAGCGGAGATAAACGCCACGTAAATCTCCAGACTTTGATACAAACCGGCTTTCAATTAACGCGCGGCGATTCTACAATAATTTTTGAATTTCACCATCGATAGAAATCTACATAACATTGTTACAATTTATATGATAAAGGTGTCGATGTGTACAAATTGAGCTCTCATGAAACCATTAGCGCCTAGAACTCCCATTACGTACTAATCGTAGAAAGTCAGTTCGTGCATAACTTCCATAGAACATAAATTCATTTTATCGAATTTCAAATGTTGTTTTGTTCGTGAAGACGGACGAGTGTCCCCCCTAATGCGTATAGTAATCATGTACTCTTTCATGTAGGCCAACCATGTTTGGAAACTTTAAATTTAAAACATCATGGAATCCTTGCGAACGGACATTAAACCGTTTGGGGCAGTATGGATATATCAATTCAACCAATACAAGTTCAGGCAGGAAACTGATGGAGAGATCATGTTGTAACTTATTATGATTCGAAAATCCGTTGTTAACAGCGAAAACCTCGAAGAGAATTAATTGCGTACACGAAATGACACTCAATCCATTAACTTCTTCTGATCAGTTTATGTAGCGAGTACATTTTTGACTGCCGTGATCCAGCGAGTGTACACCGTTTTCGTTATTCTTCGCTCCAGTATGAATAAAGAACGGAAAAACCGACGGGGAGAGAAATGGATTAAACTCACTTAGTGGATGTCGGGAGAAAGTACCTTTTGTTTGAGAACCGAACGTAATTAAAGAGAATGACTACAAGTAAACAGGGAGTTTCTTGGAAAACATCAAACAACGGAGTGGGTAACGAAGTTCTTCCGCGGAAGACCAGCAAAAATGTGAAAGAAGTGGAATTTAAGGTTAATTTATACTCGTATTTACTTTTGAAATGATTAAAATTCTTCCAGTGGAGCAATTTGTCAAGCTGAAACACAAAGTACCAAGTAAACCAAGGAGCAAAATAGAGTCGAATGCAAGTTATAGTGTTTCATGGTCTGAAGGCTTACAGAGTTTGTGAAATGGGTTTCCGTTTCTTGAGAGGGTTTGATCTTGCAAGGGATGGAGAAAAACGGTGATCAACAAGTTGGAGGTGGAAACACCTGGCAAACTCCTGGTACCTGTGTTCTTGGCAAATTATTTCTAATCCAAACGCTGAGGCCGGTGGGGTGCCGTCTACCAGAAATGAGTGTTTTTTATTGTTTCCCACGTTTTCTGGCATTAGCAATCAAATGGCATGAAGTACGACGCCCCATACATCATCCTTGAGGCATTCCTAAATTATTTAACCATAAAAATACCTACAACAATTACCTATTATTGAGCGAGGTATTTAGTTGGAAGGTACACAAGTAGACTTTGAGCATGATTTCGAACACGCGTGAGACACCTGGCCAGCAGGACCACTAGTTGTATTATGAAAACTGTGTATTTATAGCTACGGATGTTGTTCTGGAAAATCTTGTCTTAGCGGTGAAAAATTCGTTATAATATAGCGAATGTTTCGAATATTATTGTTTTTCGGTAATGGTTTAATAGGTCTGAAAATTATTCAATTTTAGCCTCAAAAATGTTATACAACCAAAAAGCGTTATTTGACTACACAAGTTTATCGTTATAAAATGAAATTTAGACGGTTAAAAGTTTCAATTCCCTCATCATGGTAACGGTTATAGATTACTTGACAATATTGTAACGATCTGCGGTCTTACCGGAAGGACCTACAAGAAGTGCGAATGCAGATCCTCACAGCAGGAATCCAACGAGGGGGCCCATAGACATAAGTCCTTCCGGAAGGTCCTTACAGCAGGACGAAAACCTTTCCTTCGCTCTAGAATCATTAATCAATAAAACTAAACTGAAATTAGTTTTATTATGATTTTTATACCATGTAACCGTCGGCCATAGTTGACTGCATTTTAACTGACTCTCCGTCTCGCACTCTCATTTCCCCTACATGTTAACATTCTCTCCGGCTTGAGATCGCTGTTACTCAACCATAAAAATTATTCAATATGCATAAAAAAATGTAATACACTAATCGTCCAAGATGAGCCAAAATTCGAAACTTAATTAAGCTCAAATTGACTAATAGAAAATTGTTTGATGATTCATTATGACGAATCCATTGGTCTTGGGAGGGAATTCTTCGTTTGAAGATCCATCGGCAGTTATTTAAGGTTTTGAAAATCAGGCAAAGAAGTGGACGTTTTGTAGTTTTTTCTGTCCTTCAGAAGCCATTCGGGATGTTACACCTTTTGTATGGTGAAAACGAAGGATGGGTGACGGATGGTCTCAAGTTTGCGCCCTTCGCAGCACCGGATGTTCCAATTGGGGTTTCATACCGTTGAAACTGCCATTTGTGCAGATAGATATTCTTGGCTCCATCTGAATATTCCTGGCCAGCACTGCTAAATATATTGGTTCAGCCGGTCGCATCGTTTCGTCTTCCATTTTCCTCCGTGTTCAGGTTCAGATAATTGAAATTTAATGGTACTCCTACCAGGAAATGTGCAAGGGGTTGAAGGAATTGGATCTTCAGATGTGAAGTTATGGGTATGCAATTTCAAAATGCCCCAATAACCGGGTTGTAGTATAACATATGTTGCTACCGGGAAATACGTTACTTGGTATTTTGGTAAACGATTGATTTTTCTTAAAATAAAAGTTCTCAGTTTCATTCATCACACCGTAGTCTCATTACACTACATTTGGCGACGGGGATAAAACTGAAATGAGTAGAAAGAAGAAAGCACGTGATTCAACATCGAGTCAGGCGTTGGACGATACAGAGGATAAGCTTCAAAGAAAATTGGCGGATTTCGGAGTAAAATTTTTCGAACCAAACACAGAAGAATGGGAGTATTACTCACGGCGTTTCAGGGTGGCAGTCAGTGCTTGTAGATTAAGTGATCAGGGCTATATTAGAGATTTGTTGCTTGCAAAACTGGGCCCTGAACCGTTTAAAGTTTTAGTTGACCATTTCCGGCCAGTGGAGGTACAAGACGTGAGCTACGACGAATTGATCGAATTTCTCGATTCATACTATGGTAAGCTGACTAATCCTTTCGCCGAGAGATGCACATTCTCTCCTAGATATCAGCAAGAAGGAGAAAGTATAGCCCAGTTCACAAATGAATTACGAAGCTTAGCTGGACGATGTGAATTTGGAAAATCGCTGGACGAAAGATTACGGGACCAGTTAATTTTAGGGATTGCAGACGACACGTGGCAACAAGAAATAGTCCGCAAATTTCCAACCGTTAGTTGCACTTTCAAGGAAGTTGAACGGTTTGCAACATTACTTGAGCTTTCTAGGCAACAGCAAGTAGTTATGAAGAGGGCGGTAGAGTCTTCTTTGCCGCGCACTTGTAAAATTCAAGGAAGTAATGTCCAGATGGTACTAGTGAGAGGGAAACACTGTTTCAAGTGCGGTAAGGAACAACACAAGAACGTAAATGACTGTGGAGCAAGGCAGGTTATTTGTAAGTCATGTAAAAAAACAAGGACATTTTCAAAAAGTTTGTCTGGTTGCAGGGAATGCAATTATCAAAAGTTACCAGGAAAGTAGAAGAAGGACGGCTCACATGAGGACCACAACATCGTCAGGAGAGGAAGATTCGGAGGAAGAATGCGTTAAAGACAAGCATTCCAACTGCATAAGGAAGACAGCTTCTGGCAGAGAAGTATTACTCGCAGTAACATTAAATGGGACAACTGTTAACATGTTATATGACCCAGGGGCTGCAAAGTCAGTTATTGGGAAAAGTACGTGGGAGCTTGTAGGTTCACCTAAGCTGACACCTACATCAGACTTGTTGGCATACACCGGCTTAAAAGTAAAATCATTAGGAAAAACCAAGCTTTGTGTTAGTGCGTTTAATAAACGGAAGGAACTACATGTAGTTGTTGTTGAGAAGGAAGACATACCCTTATTTGGTCTGGACTGGGTGCTCGAATTCAAATTGCCTTTACCCCCGGGTGCTAGAATTAGGCAGTGCAGTGAAGGAGATAGTGACAAACCAGAACTAGAAATGGATGCAGACATTAAACAAATTATGTCACGACATCCAGATTTATTCAAAGAAGGAAAAGGGACTATTAGGGGACACAAAGCGAGAGTAACCTTGGTGGAAGGGGCTATTCCAAAATTATTCAAACCAAGACCTATTCCGTTCGCACTTAGGAAAGCAGTTGAAGACGAGTTGGACAGACTCCTGAAAGATGATATTATTGAACCAGTAGATCAAGCAAAAGAACAATTGGAATGGGCGTCGCCGATCGTTACAGCACTAAAGAAAAATGGCAAAATAAGAGTCTGCGCAGACTTCAAAGTTTCAATCAATAAGTATGTAGTACTGAACAAACATCCACTGCCCAGGTTTGAAGAGTTGATTGAAAAACTCCAGGGGGGTGAAATGTTCACTGTAATTGATCTAAAGGATGCTTACCTTCAAATGGAGGTAGAGGAGGCGTCTCGGAAATTTTTAGTTATCGCCACACACCGAGGATATTTTCGGTATAGGTAAACGACTTCCTTTTGGGATAGCGTTTGCCCCAAATTTATTCCAAGAAACTATGGACAAGGTGTTGACTGGCTTAGAAGGCACTGCATGGTATTTAGACGATATTATTGTCACAGGGAGAAATAGGACCGAGCACTTGAGACATGTGGAAGCAGTAATGAAGAGATTAGCAGAGGCGGGTATTCGATCACAAGCTAGCAAATGTACATGGTGTAAAGAATCAGTAAAATATTTAGGACACATAATTGACAAAGACGGAATACATCCATCCCACGAAAACGTTGCAGCTCTAACAAATATGCCGATTCCAACAAATTCTACAGAACTAAAATCTTTCTTGGGATCAGTAAATTATTATTCTAAATTTATTCCGCATTTGCAAGGGTTATGTTCACCACTACATCGATTGCTCACCAAAGGGTCACGTTGGAAATGGACAGAAGACGATTTAGATATTTTCAATAAGCTAAAAACAATATTGGCTAATGAAACGACTTTGTATCATTATGATCCTGACAAGGAGCTATACGTTTGTTCAGATGCCAGCGACAATGGTATTGGGGGTTATATGTTTCAAGTAAGAGATGGAATAGAAAAACCATTAGCGTATACATCTCGGACACTGTCGAAGGTAGAACGGAAATACTCAACGTTGGACAAAGAAGCTTTAGCAGTGTACTACACAGTGACGAAATTTCACAAATTTTTATATGGGAGACGATTTATGCTGAGAACAGATCACAAACCATTGGCTTATTTGTTCGGAGAACACCGAGAAATCCCAAAGGTTGCAGCAAACCGTGTGACTCGTTGGGCTCTAGCATTGGGAGCATATGACTATAGAATTGAACATACGAAAGGCAAAGACAACGCAGTAGCAGATGTTCTATCTCGGTTACCTATTCCCCAAACTCAAGAGCAAGAGCTGGAAGAAGGAGTTTCACAATATGGCATCGCGGTTCACCAAATTAAAATGGAAAATATGGCGTTAAATAAAAAAAGGTTGAAGATGGAAGTAACGAAGGATGAAAAATTGACCCAAGTCATTGCGTACATCGAAAGAGGATGGCCAGAGAAAAACGGCATACCAGTAGATCTGCACACTTATTTTGAAAAGAGAGGAATTATCCTACGAAGCCAAAATGCTGTTATGGAAAGGGCGTATTGTCATCCCGCAATCTCTACGGAATATAGTAATGCAGCATTTGCACCAAGGACATCCCGGAATAGTCGGTATGAAAGATTTGGCACAAATACATGTTTGGTGGCCACAAATGAATGCTGAGTTGGAAAAATTCGTGAAACAGTGTGCATCATGCCAGGAATGCAAACCAAAGGACGCGATAACTCCCTTATTTTCATGGAATGTGCCCGAAAAACCATGGACTCGGCTACATATCGACTATCTTGAGTACGCTGGAAAGTATTGGTTGTTGGTAATAGATGCTACTTCGAAGTGGTTGGAGGTAGTGCAAACTCATCGAATGACATCCATTACTACAATCGCTCACTTGAGAGAAATATTTGCTAGATATGGGTTGCCAGCATTGATCGTTTCTGACAATGGGCCTCAGTTTGTGTCTCACGAATTTGAAAAGTTTTTATCGGACAACGGCATCGCACATGTTCGTTGTACTCCGTACCATCCACGATCAAATGGGCTTGCGGAAAGAGCAGTGCGGACTTTTAAACAGCGAATGGAAGCTTCAAAAGGACAAGGAGATGATCTGCAATTGAGGGTGCAAAAAGTCCTATTTTCGTACAGGATTACGGCACAACGTACAACGGGGAGAAGCCCATGGGAAATTTTGCTAGGGAGAAGAATGATTACAGCTTTAGACCTATTGAAACCAGACCTAACGAATGAGATAGATCAAAAATTAACGGCACAGAGGGTAATTCACGACCAACACTCGAGGTGGAAATTTTTTGAAGAGGGAAAAGAGGTTTGGGTTAAAAATCCTTTGACGAAAGGTTACAAAAAAGGTACCGTAATTAGAAGAACCGGGTTGCTGTCATACTTGGTGGAAGTAGATGGAAGAACACTTAAGAAACACGCTGATCAGCTTCGAGCAGCTTGAACAAGCTAATAAAGAAGAGGGGGAAGAATGTAGTATAACATATGTTGCTACCGGGAAATACGTTACTTGGTATTTTGGTAAACGATTGATTTTTCTTAAAATAAAAGTTCTCAGTTTCATTCATGACACCGTAGTCTCATTACACTACACGGGTTGTTATACTCAAAATGCCTCTTAAATAGTCATGACCATTTTAGACATTATCATGCATTTTAAAGTAGGTATCAACAATTTCAAGTATTAAGAGTACAGAAAAAAAAATTCCAAGAAGTGATCCCCAAAAGATTGGACCATTAATTTCGTCACAGCTTTTGGAGAGGAAAGTGTTGGAACTAAAACTTGAACGATCTCACTTTCCGAGGGGCATAACAGAGATTTGCATATGTTGTCCACAAACAGCTTAGTCAGTTTTCATGTCAGCTCATGCATATACATGATCTTCTCGGTTATCGGTTTCCCTCAAGGCTTTGGCTCCCGTTGTTTCCCGTGATAATGGCGTTGGGAATGGAAGTCATTGCCTTGCGACTCACTCGGATTTAAACGTTAATTTTTCGGGGATTTCAGTCGGATTTTAAAACTTCACTAGTCTAAATACACGCAACGTTTCTACAACCATTGCAACAGCTCAAGGTTCTAATATGCATTGTGATGTAATGCCGAGGGGAAGCTGAATGGAGCGACGGCAGGTGATCCTTCTGAGGGGAAATGTGGCAGTGATAAATATGCCATTGAGGCGGCTTGTACCAGTAGGAGCAGAAATGTACAATCCATCACTCTATCGCCGACTACAATCACATTATTCAGAGCTCAAAGGCGAATTTGTACAACCCGAGATTTCAACTTGAATCACACGACGAGTTCAAGATGAAATAGTGTCGGGAAAGAGGAAGATGGCCGAACACAACAGGATGTTCTGGATCGTTGTGTGGGTAGAATTTGAGAGAGGAGGGCGTAGGGCAGAAAGTGAATTTACGTCACAACCTAGTGTGAACATACATTCAAAATTATTCTGGGAAAATCGTGATAAAACGTTTCTTACGTACACAACAATATCGAGGAGACTAGGTGCGTTCTCGCTGATAAAATCAATACCTGTACCATCGATTGCGGAGTGCATAATGTACTGCATCATTGAATATTCATAGAAGGAAAAGCTTCCCTCTAATTCGCGAGCTGTTCGTGACTCAAATGCGCATTTCCGACGGCGACGAGGGCTCGCAGATAGAGAGCTAACGGTTCGAGGGTTAAGATTAAGGGTCCTCCAGATCTCGGCACACGCGCCAGAGTACCTCGCCATTTACTGAGAGTGGAAACATCACAAAGGGGAGTTAATTCTCGTTAAGCTGTTTTCCATAAACATTGAGTTCGGGTGCGTCGTTATCAGCGGAATTTGAATTAGAAATCTGCATTGAACCGTCACAGCACGAACCCGCTCGCTTTGTTGGAGTTTTCAATGCGGAACAGCAATTATTACGGAGTGCCTTCGCACTTTGAGATACGCTCAGGAAGGGGCATGCTAGAGCTGGGGCCGTACCAGTAGGTACATTTTCTTCTGCCCTGCCACTTCCATCTGGAGCAACAATTTTTTGTCGGGACTCTGCTGATTATTTGGTACATGCAGTTCGTCTCGCTGCTCCTAAACACGCCGATCAATTGCAACACCACATCCCATAAATTGGCTACCAACAAAAAAATACCCCCATAAGAGCCGCAAGGCGTACCTAGGAATGGGGCAAGAAACAAAGGAATCCTGACGGCTACCAATAAAATGATGAGGGCGCTGAATTCGAAAAGAAGTTGAGAAGTGAAACGGCAGTTTAATCCACGGGACGCGCAAGATGAACTTCTTGAATTTCTTCATTAAAAAATCATGACCGCATCAAGTGAGAAGTGTATCGTAAATATTCGAATAACCTTACATCATCATCAAGAACCAAGATTATCACACGAATACATTGCGTGACTCTTGGATCATCTTGAGAGCGTAATTCAAGTTCCAAATAGGTCAATGTTCCTAAAAATGGAGCCTTCCTCGTCCACAAATCCACAATTGGCAATTGGTGGGGTGTAAGATTACGTTGAAACATGCGAAAATCATTTTCGTCCAATCATCACCTCCCGAGCATCAAAATACTACATCAAGCCCCAGATGGTTTCAAAGTTCAAACCATAAAGATCGTTCCTTGGTCGAGGTGAGGGTGGAAAATTTCAACTTAGTCTGATTGCCGGGGCCTTCGTGACTGGGCTCGGAGTAAACGGGCCATTTTGTGGATCATCTATCAACCCGCCCTTTTAACGGTAAAGCGCTGTAAGATATTTCTCCCTTTCTTACGAAGGGAACATTACACGGCCCTAATTTCGTTATTATGATCGGCCTTAGGGAGAAGTGCGAGGCCTACCGCTGCAATCGGACACAGCAATAAGAATCGTTGACTACGGCACATTCACGAGTTGAATCTTGAAGGGCCCTCACACTGGCAAAAATGTTGCACAATATTTTCAAGATGTTGTGTTTGCGCAGAAATATTGTACAAAAAAGGCCGCTCTGGAAAAAATTTACT
>OY986058.1:1825571-1934273 GCA_963920205.1 Stenodema calcarata
CTTCACAGTTTTTTTCTCAATATTTTAAACAATTACGCGTTTTTCAGCTCAGATATTCTCTTTTGTCAATATAACATCGTTTTTCGTTTGATTCGAGTTTTTCTAAATTTATTTGATTCGAATGTCGCATCGTATCGTCACAACGTCCCCTCGATGCGAAATAGGACTGCATACCCACATCTCAATCAGTATGCGATCAACTAAATTTCACGAAACCTCCTCCCCCCACAGTGATTTGCGCATTAATGTAAACTTGCGACTTAACTGCTTAATACCGTCGCAATGGAGGTGGTTGCCTCGATTGGGAAGTTGAAAGGGACTTGAAGTGGAAATCAATTAACCCGCGGGTAGGTAGTCCCTCCGGATCGCCGATCCTACAAAGGACATCGATTAGCCCCCTTACTCCGACACTCTGCCAGGAACTGTGGCGATTATTCAGTGAAGCACCTGCTCGATCGATCGATCCCTCGAGTGTCACTCGCAACAGATTGTACCTACTGCAATCCGAACGCCGCACATCAGCCACGTACGATTGACGGTCTGGGTAAATATTCAGTACCATACTGTAGTAAATTGAGTTTTTTCGAACAACGAAAAGTTCAGACAAGTAATCACTTGTCCTGAAAGTTTCAGATACAATATCATACTCTAACCGTGTCAAATATAGCATTAGAGGGGCATTTTTTTAGGCATAGGGGAAGTTTTCTCAAACATCTCTGATAGCGAGATTCTATTGAGGCAGTTAGTAGGACACGTGGATTTTTGAAAAAACGAGAAATTCGTTTCGCTTATCTGTAGATCAACTAAAACGAAAATGACAACAACCATTGTCTTGCAGCATGGCTATAAGAGCGAGTTTTCGAAGGAATAACTGGTTTTTAATGACAAATTTTGTCTCCTTTTGCGGAGTAACACTTCAGTTTGTAGATTTTTCAACGCTGAAGACGATGGTGAAGTCAGAATGGCGAAATCTCATTCCGTTATCAGATTAGAGCAGATAAACCGTGAAGAATATCTCAAGTAACTACCTCGTTTCTTCACATTCAAAGTGCTCCAGTTTGAGAAAGGAATGAGATATCACAATTCTGACTTCACCATCGTGGCTAGCATTAAAAGATTTATAAAATGATGTCAGAGAATCTACACCAGATTCAGATAAAACCTTCCACACTCTAGTATTCCCGAAATACTTTTCGATCCTCTCACTATATAATACTCTGTCAGCTTTGAATTGATATTAATCTCAGTCAGGATTCTAGAAAAAACGTAATATACATGAGTAGTTTCGTGTGAAATAGTAATGGACGTCTATTTCAAGATTTCAGATTGCAAATATCGCATTTAGTTGACGACGACAAGGCCAACCAATCTCTGAGAATTTCTACTCTGCCTTTTATAAGGAAGATCTCAATTGAAGATATTTTTACAACCCCTTTCTGCGGAAACACGAAGTGCCTACTCATTAATAGAAGTAATTTTGAACGTCGCGTTTGTAAGCGATACATGGACGACCCGTTTCATTAATTACATTGAAGTATACAGTAATTACCAGCCAAAGGTGGTGTATAGCGAGAACACGGTTTTCAAAACCAACCGAAATGTCACTTGGCTGTTGATGGTGTCTTGAAAGACCTTGAAATCTGATGCCTGAGATCGCTCGATACGAGAGGGAGAAGAAAACTGACAAAATAATGAACGCAGGACGAAGGCGGTCGAGCGCGAAGGCCGTTTATGCCCGCCGATTATTCCAGAGTTTAATTATAAACAAGAAACCCCTCTCCGTCTCATCATGATCCACTTCATTTTGAACCTTCGTCATCTTCATCAACGCTTCATCCAATAATTCTTCCGTTTCGTACGGCCCCTTTTTTCCTTCTCTCCTTCCGCATGATTATACGTCTTCTCGCTCGTTCCACCTTATCTCCAAATACTAAACGGAGATTCGAGTCGTCAATTTTTGCTTCATTAAGAGGAAAAGATCCGCGATTGCATGAATTAGCGAGAAATTCGGAATATCTTCTCGACCTAACGACAATATTGTGATGAAGTTCAGTTGAATCTGAAACTGTAGATTATATTGAAAATATAAAAAACGTCGCAACTCCAAAGTGTATTCACTTAGACAACAGCCTCTTAACTGTTGCTGATACTGTTCAACGTTGTTCTTCAGATTTAGGCTCACTACACAACCGTAGACCAGATGCCTATTTCACAAAACGAGCCAGAAGTTTACAAGTTAAACAGCATAAGAACTCATAATGGAGAACGTGAAAGTACAAGTGTTTCTGCAGGAGGAAAAGTTAGAAGTGTAGAGGCCCGATTGGTCGGAATTAATTAAGATGTTTCGACATTCTTGCTAAATTCATACTTGTGTTTGTTCGTTGTTGAATCGTTATTTTAGTACACACCAAAACTGTTGGTTGAATTGAAAGAGAAGCAAAGATAAAGGAATAATAATAAGGTTACTGCGAAACAACCAATATTAATGAGTAAACTTCATATGATTTTTGTACTCTTACCTACTTTGAATTTCTATTCAATTTCGAGTTGTTAATACAGATCCTTCCCAAGTGTTACAATTCCTTCAACATCTTAACAATCTAGGAAATCTATCGTTAAAAGGAAGAGACAGTGGATGTTTACTAGTAGTAAAACCTGAACGGTTTTACTTGTAAAAAGTGGTTTATACAATTCATTAAACGTTGTGAATTACACTTGTTGCATTGAATATTGATATTCATCAATAAAAAATACGAATTGAAAAAAAAAGAAAAAACAATTAATCAGTCAATCAACAGTTTTTGGGCTCGTGAAAAATCACTCTCTGCGGTGACCCATTAAGTTGTAACGAGAATAGTTACGAATAAAAAGTTTTGGAAAAACGCTTGTAACTCAATGTCAAAATTCGCCTTTACACTTGCAAAAATTCACAGTTGCATTACGAGTTTAAACTTGTAGATTCGTGAAATACAAGAATCACTACAACTTATTTTATGAAATAGGCTCGTGGTCAGAATAATTGTACACGAAAAAGTAAAATTGTTAGCTTACGAAACCGCATCTCCAAATTCGTATTGTCCTTACCTGCAACAAAAACAGAATACACATAGTTATTGATTGTGTGAGACTGGAACTGAAATGTTCAACTTATAATCAGTTGTATTCAATATTACATCACCACGGATGATAGTCACACAATGATGAGTTGAGTCAACGTTGATATTGAATCGTCCAATTAAGGAATGCGATAAAGAATAATTCAATATGTTCGAAACACGTGTCAATTTATTACTTGAATAGTGAACAAGAATTTACTTTCACAATGTCAATATGTCCTGAATATCAGAACAAACGCAAATCAGATATTTTGTCCTTTTTCCCCAGGAACAGTGAAATGATTATTTTATTGATAATTAATATCAGTAAATTTTATTGTAACAAAATTCTCAGTTTGGTTCTGCAACCAAAGCCAAGACCCTGAACTTGTAGGTTCTACCTGATGGAAATAAACAAAAATAATAGGACGAATCTTATATCATCAACAATCCGTGGCCGTCATGGAAAATTACTCGAACGTTTTGGGTTGGGAAACACTAAATACGTAGAACATTGATTATGATATTAGCAGATAATGGGAGGAGATTCACGCACCATGTGAGCTCTGGGCTGATACATGTTCGAAACGATTGATCGGCGGCTGAGACGAAACGGTTCCTCACAACGAGCGCCTGCACAATATTTTTTCTCTTCTTTTCACAGGGTTTGATGGCACTGTACACAAGGAGGATCAGGGGCGGACAAGGTACACTGTACACGGAGAAAAAAATACGACACTTAGAAGACTTTTGCGGAGGAATAAAAATAAATAAGTGAGAGAGAGAGAGATTTCCTGTACAAATATATACACAAGAGATACGCGTTATGTACAAGCGGCGAGCGGACACTGAGTCAGACTAGAAGCACATGGGAGGGCTTAGGGTAGTTCACCCTCTCGATGACGGTATGTGGAAGGGGAACCTTTTTCTTCAATGAAGGGGGAGAAAACTGACGCTTAACAGATCCCACGAGCTGTTCCATCACGTGGGTTTCCCGCCATAACTGGGAGTCAGAGAACCAGAGAACGACAAGTTCCCTTCAGAGAGCGACAACCAGAGGTTTTCTCAGGTAGATAATCCGTCTTAAATAAAGAGTTACTGGAATAAAGACGGATATGGAGAACGTTGACCAAGAAATGTCCAAAAAGGAAAAACAGGTACTCGCTATTCCCCACTAACCGGGGTCATAACAAAATTAGAATGTCTTTTCTGCTTCCTACATCAGCGTCAAAAAGTTTAAATACCTATGTTATTCATCCACAGAGCCACTTTAGTACTCTTTGAGCTGTGAAATTTTCATAAAACCCTTCATCTACAATAATCTGCAATTATTGCCTCATCTATAATGCTGTAATGTCAGAGTAGATGGTACGTGAAATCTGAGAACATTCGTGATGGGCAGTGCAGGCCCTTCACGCACCATAACATACCATAGTCTCCCTTCATCTCCCAAATACCATGAAAATTGGTGGGTGAATCTTAACCCACGTCGAATAGGTGTGAACTGGATTTCATGTTTTGATCGTATTTAATGCCCCAATATGATAAAATAAGGGAACATCTTGGGACACCGATTTGGCCACAACTTATTAAAAACTAAAAGAACCAACTTCTACCATGAATTCAACTTACTTCAACCAACATGGGACACACGGGAAATTTCATAGGAGGTCATCATAGGACACCGATTCGGCAAAAATACTATGTAGTTTAAAACTGAAAGAACCGACATCTACCATGGATACAATGAACTCCAACCTAATTGGGACACATGGGAAAATTGATAAGGCCATCGATTTGACCAAAAACATCATGGAACCAAATTTATTCAAAAATCTATAA
The DNA here is from genome assembly GCA_963920205.1 of Stenodema calcarata. Lineage (NCBI taxonomy): Eukaryota > Metazoa > Arthropoda > Insecta > Hemiptera > Miridae > Stenodema > Stenodema calcarata. Next base: position 1,830,509 of record OY986058.1, read on the forward strand.
AAGGAAAATTCAATTAAAAAAAAAAAAAAAAAAATCTGACGACATTTCGGCGACTTCTGGCATGAATACAACTCGCCCAACCCACTTGGGTATCTACTTCTACCAAGTGATACCAACAATTGTATAAATACTCTTTTAGATTTGTATGACTATTAAAAATACCTATTTAGTTTTGAAACATGTTGAAAATATATTTTCATGATTAACCAAAACCAACCAATAAGTAGGAACCTCGAAATACACGATGAATATTGAACTTCCTTATTTTCAGGAGTGCGGTGTCAAAATCGCAGGAGCTCAAGCTCAACGCGACCTCAGTCGTGCAATTATTGGCGAGTTCCAAGGGATGGATTTCGACGTTGGTGTTTCAATGTTGTAAGATTCACAAATTACAGGCCGACATAATCTTTCCCTACAAATCATCACCCCCAGAGGCTCAAACTCGACTATGAAGAACATAAGAAGCTCTCTCATTCTAATTACACGGATTTGCCGGGAGCGGACCCGTAGAAGGGGGATGGACTTTGTAGGGGAAAATTAATTTAAAGCGAACGAAGAGTCAAGTTTCGTCCCCAGAGGATTTCACCAGGCGGGGTCTCCCCTTGAGAACAATTTTGCGGGGAAAGATCAATAGCTGCTCATCTCGTAATGGAAGGTTTATGGCTCTTGGAGGTCTACCAGATATTCCTCTCGCGTCTGTTTGCGCGGCTTTCGCACGAAATAATTAGGGAGAAACGTAATTCCCTGAGGGGAGCGAGGAGGTCGAAATTTGCGCGCTAAGTGAACCTGTTTCGGTGTCGCGGCTCAAATCTCGAAGAGCATACGGCACAATTATCAACGCTCACAGCGATTTGCATTGCCGATCATCGGCCGAACCGACATCACCGACCAGGTATACCCACCCAAACCATCATCACTTTACCTTCAAAATTTTGTTGTTTGAAATAACTGCTCATTGATTAGTGGAAAATTTTCTTTTGGTCATCACATAACCAACGTCCAACACGTCAAACTCCTACTATTCATACTAATTGTATTTAAACACCATCAAAATCCCATGAACCATAAAGACCCAAATACAAAAACATTCGTGTCCGCCAAACTTCGTTGACTTTGTTTGTTCAGTTGTACAAACCTCGTTAGTTCATACGTTTAATTTTGCAGATTTAAAAGAATTTAAAATTTTCATCAGTTGTATGAACAATTAAAAACTCGGTATCTGATCATTTCCAAAATAAATTGTTGGTTGTTCAACAAATCTTAACAATTGTACAAACTCAACATTAAATTCGGTTTGAATGTTCCGACGAATTTCTAGTTCGAAGATCTTAAACTCATTTCCGGTTATTACTGAAGTTCTGACGAAATTGGGAATAACTATCGTGTAGGCCTAAATGTAATGGACTCGTATTGGGTGTTAAACATTCGATGATTTACTCGACAATCAAAATCCAAAATTGAATTTTCATATTATTCATATTTTCATATTATGAATTTTCCTATTTAATAATATTATTATTCATAATATTATTATTTCAGCGATATCGTCGCTGAATACCCGATGAGCCTAGTTTTCAACGTAAATATCGAGAAGGCGGAAAATTAACCGTGAAATTGAGAAGAGGAAAGTGCCAATGACGTAAAAGGGGAGTGGCTTCTGTCGATTCACCAATTCGGAGAGAATATCGGGACGGTGAAAAATTGGCTCATCCCTTGCTCAAATTGATCGATGAACATCCGTTTTAACAATTTTGGAACACTTTCAACCCTTATTTAGCCTCTGGTCTATTATTCACTAATACCCAAATTGCATTATACACTAATTGTACAATGTATGAAGTGTACAATTATGTACAGTGTACAATTATGAAGTCTTCATACATCATCTATTAAACCACAGGTATACTTGTGTAACCAAATGTATGCTTGCTGTAACAGATTTGGTTGGTTTCAACGTTAAATGCTCACATAATATGTAAGTACGAGTATAGTATTATTATATTACAACCAAAGCTGCTCCAAAATGCACAGTCACCGTACAATCAAACTTGAGTACAACAGAAAACCCTCGACAATAATAATAATTTTTTTTTTCGGTAATGAAGGGCTCCCCGAAGTGTGTTGCAAAACTTTGTTCGCGGAGAAGATGATTGTGCGTACATTTTGCATGAAAACTGCTGAAGGAAGTTGGCAGCGTGATGGCATTCATCGCAAATGGGTTTTACCTCTTGACTTATTCGTGGAGGAGAGAAGTTGTGAAGGTTCAAATGAATAATATAGCGGTGTAAGCGCGTGAGAGAACCGCTCGTACCGCAGCGCATTCATGTCAGTGTGTGAGCGCGATCCGCTCAAAGCGCACAGTCAACCGAAATTCGATCAGAGCTGGAACAAATTTTATGGGTCGTCCTTAAAGTAAAGTTTGCGGTTGTTTTTCACCAATTCCAATATTACAACAACAATCAAGTTAGAGAGAGTTAATGAGAATTGAATTCTGAGTCGATTGGACAAAGATAATTGTTAACATTTCGTTTGATTTATCGTAATTATGTACTTAGAATTTACTGATCGTGTAAAAAGAAACTGCGTCACACACAGCGACAAGACAACACCGTGAAATTCACGGATTTTGAGAGATTTTTAGCACCTGAAAGGTCTTGGAACTATTGAGGTTGAAGGTTGGATATTTAAAGGAGGAGGTAAATTGTGGTAAAACGGCTGATATTGTACAAAAAGCACGATTTCAAAATCTGAAATATACCAACCGAAGGTAGTTCTTCTCCCACATTGGACACCATGTATGCCATCATAAACGAACAAATGCTCATTGCTGGATTGGTGTACAAATTTTTCATATTCGTGAAATGACTATTTTTTGGTACGCTCGAGTTCAAAAATGTGTATTTAATCGAAGGCAAAACCTCACATCGGATCACATTAAACCCTTCTTATTGAGTGGCATTAAACAGATTGAACATGGAAAATGCCCAAATACGTAGTCGAATAGAATTCCCAAATTGATAGAATTCACAAATTTTTTTCATATTCGTGAAATAACAATTTTTTGGTAAGCTTGAGTTCGAAAATTTGTATTCAATCAAAGGCCAAACCTCACAGGAGACCCTTCTCATCTAGCCAAATCGGGGTGATGAAAATTGTTTGAATTTCATGGATTCACAAAGAGACTGGATCACAATAATATTGAGATTGTTGCGATGAGGTGACTCGCAGCTATACAGCAACACGAAATTCTATTTTGAAATAGTTTCAGTACCTAGCAGGTTTTGGAGCTATTGAGGTTGATAGCTGAGCAATTATGGTAAAATGGCGATATAGTACGAATCGCGCGATTTCATAGCCAGAAATATACGAAGCAATTGGTAGTTGTCAAAATAGTTCCAAACTCGGAACATATAAAATTTCCTCATTTCTAACGGTGAAATACCAGCAAAGGCTTAGAACGAATGTCGATCATCCCTCGTGTAGGCGGTTCGCTACGAGGCGGATACAGGCACTTCCTATTGGCGTTTTCTTCCTCGCTTCCCGCCTACACTCATTTTCCTTTTACCTTCCTTCAATGCCAACCTTTTCCGCGGAGGGGGAAACGTCTTCCGAAAAAGCCAACGGGAAAGTATGCCCGGAGAAACGAAACACTCTGCAGCGCCGTTCGGTAGGTTTAGCTCATAATGGGACACAAAACGAGGCCATTTCCCATTCGAATATCCATACGGCCTTTGAACCTTCAAAGGTTTCACGTTACTAAGGCGCGCGCTCTTTAACTTACGGTTTTTGTGTCTTTTACCTTCACGTCTACCATTTCCATGCGGGTAATAGGTACGAACCCAGCTGCCATAACGTGTGCCTGTTATTCTCATTATTCTCGCTCGAACGACAGATCGACCAAGACGAGGTTCTTGACGTAAACTCCAACTCTTCAATCAACCTCTATTATATCATAATATGATATAATAGAGGTTGATTAAAGAGTTGGAGATATTATCTTATAGGGTTCAAAAATCGAATCAGCGTCCCAAAATGAATGAAGAGACATCCATCGGTGGCAACTTACCACGCTATTCTCCACAACTAGCTAATTGTCCCCTCGGCCGATCATCCCTCGTCCAGGACCGGCTGGGGGTCCTCAAGTGGAACACGAGGGAGTTTACTTAATTCCCCGCTCTCCTTGCTATATCGTTCTCTAGTGTTGCCATGCCTTGAATAGGCGTCCGTTGTCTGGAGCCCCTAAGCAATATTATGCCTGCCATGTGGACCATCTTGATCGGGTTCGCCCTGCGTTCCAATTCAAGCTGTGTATTTTGATTGATTACGACGCCTTATGCCAGCAATTTCGTTTGCCTCGACCTGCCGATCGCTATGTGTTGGCCGATATAGTTTTCCTCCATGGCATTCTCTCTGGACGAATTGATGCACCTTTCATTCTTACCATGGTTGGTTTTCGAATGCCCCGACCTGGGATGTCGTCAGTTAACTCCTTCGCCGTTCCCTTCTCCGCAACCAACTATGCGTCATCTCCCGCTCTGCCAACCTGTTCCATTCAAATTCAGATATCGATTTGCTTTCCCTTCCACTTTCATCCCTCAAGAAGCGTTTGCTGGATGAACGAGCAGCCTCACCTTGATGCAGTTACCCGCTGTCAACGAAGTTCTGTTTTTGTTTCCTTTATCTTTTAGCCTGTTTTATTTACCTTAGTTCCACGGATTTAATTGTTGAATTGGGCTCATCCCGTACCTATTGTATCTAAATAAATTTCATACTAATATATCAGACGAACGGTTGGATAATTTGATCATATCAATACCTGCACTAAAGTCGTTGATATCTATCAAAATCTCACTAACAATGTCATTAAGGATGAGATATCGATATTATAGAAATATAGATATTAAGCGTCCGATATCCTGTATTTTCATATCGATACCAACACATCCGATATTATCGATATCCCAACAGGCGATATCGGTATCGGGTTGATCAGCTCCACCTATGTCCGGCATGGCTGCGGCCAGGACAGTGACACTGGAAGAAGAAGAAGAAGGAAGGAGGGTTAAGCTAACCTTCCGTGTTTTCTACTGCTATCTAGTTTGTTGTATAACCTTCTACGTTTACCAACCTGCTATATTTTTCTAATTTCTATTGACTTTGTTCGTGTTTAATGTTATTGTTGACTCGCTGTATTTCAAAAGTAGGTACCCACGTGTTGTCGCGTTTCGTTTCAATAGTGTGCTTGAATTGAAATTGATCATGCCCCCGGTTAAAACGTTATATAGTTAGTAGGTAATCTGACGGATTTGGTGTTGGTAGCAATAATTTTTTATTTTTTCCCAGAGTAGTCACATTGAATAAAAAGTTTAGGCAAATTCCCTCACTTCTTAAAGTCACTACTTTCCCCCTACAAATATAGATCCATGGAATGTAATTGAACAGTTACAATTAAGAATAAAGTAGGTCTCTAACTATCTAAGTGAGTAGGTACTGTAATGAAAATGTTCAGAGAAAAAGAATCGATATTATGAAGCCGATATTCCATCGGTATCGATACCATTCTTTCAATATTGATATCGATACTGATATCGATATTCAGCTTTCGATATACCATCACTAAATGTCATCATTTATGTATTTAATATCAATAAATTGATCATTTCATGCAATAAACTACTTTTTGCGTCATGGAATGGTTAAAATTTTTCAACACTTGGATTATCTTTCTAACATGTTTTAATTCTTTCAAAACCGAAGTAGCAAAATATTAGGTTCCATTTTCTTTACCAATATCATGAGAATCAGGTGGGTAAGCTTTAAAGCTCGATTTATCCTTGTGTTTTTAGGTGATGATGTGCGGTGTCTGGCTATTCTGGGGCACCCAGTCGATTGGAAGGGGCTCCCACCACGAGCATTCCCTCGTTGTGCTTGTGCCCCCCCCCCCCCCCACCACCACAACTCACGAAAACGTGGTTGGAGGTTCTCCTACTGTTATCGCAGGCTCACAAGGAGGCTCTGCGGATGTTATCGAAGTTTAAACTTTCACTCGTCCTTCACCTTGGTAATAAGGCGTGAGAGGGCGGTTCGGGACCGTCTCTCAAGGGGACCAACTCCTTCAACCGTCCCACTGTTTTGTGGAGAATCGCATCTCTGATAACAATACTCTATCATGAGAGGAGGAGTACGAGCAGCTTTCATGAATATTCATCTGGAACGCTCTCCATAATTGAAGACAGAACGGCTCCACGACTTGGACTTGACCTGAGATGAGCTCCTCGTCACTCCGCCTACGGTTCTACTTTTACCGACAATTTTCCGTCGCCTACATCCAACTCCATTCTATTTCCACGTATCGTAATTTTACGGTTAGTTTCTCAGAAAAACGATATCCCTCCACACCTAATCCCAGATTAAGTTTAACCCTCTCTTCACGCCTCATTCTCAAGTACAAAACTTCACCCACCTTTTTCTTGCTCAAATAATGTAATTGCTGGAAGGCAGTCAAATGGTTTAAATCGATTGAAAAAGATAGGGTTGACTTATAAATAACGCACGATGACAAGTAAATGGTTTTGAATGAAATATCACAAATAGTAAATGTTCAAACCCCTTAAATCACATCGTCAGGCTTACCTGATAGGTATCCTTCCCTGTATCATCTGAGCTTTATATCTTTATTCGCTTTAAAACTGAAGTGTTATCCACAGTTCAACTGACCGATGTGTTGAGAGCTTGTTAGCGCTGTGAAATTTCTGTAATCCATAGTTACCATTACCATTATCCCATGTACCATTATCAATTATATTTATTACTATTTAATGTGTTGGAATTCAGTAACACCATTTTGATCTGTGATACAACTGTAACCATTATCTGTGAGGGACTTCAGTTCCTGGAAAATGTATCGACAGTAATAACATTATAACAGTGCGAAACCACGTACGGTGAAATACCAAAATTTTACCGGAAACGCAAAAAAACTTCCTTAATTACTTTCATGAACCTTGTTCAGCCCTGCAAGGGTTTGGCTGCATGCTGAAGAGCGCACCTAATACTATACCCATACATATATTATCTGTACCATTCCATCTGTGACAAAACTCATCACATCTTTAGTGGCCAGGTAGAGGGCTCTATTTTCAAAACCATAATGCCTGGTTACCATTATAAACTACGAAGTCTTATCAATTTCGTGTTGTTCATGTTTATTCCTACTGAGTATAGACTGAGTTGTTCTCGTTATAGTCGACCTTCATTTGGTCGCTCTCTAATTTCGTACATCGATTTCTCCCCACTACCGACTCTTCGGCCTCCGCTAAGAGATCGCGAATGAAACAGCCTACTACTGTATTCTACGATCCGGACGTTATGGGGAGCCACTTTGTGATGGTTTCGTTTTTCCGCCCTCCGACAATCCTCCCCCGCAAAAGCTTCCTGATGAATGTTTAAACGGAGGTTTTCGATGGGAATATTTGATATCTATGAGAGAATGGAACTTATACATTTATAAACACTGCGAGTGGAAAACAAAATATTATCTATTTACGGTTAGTACAGGGAGGACCTACGTATTTGGAGAGCTTTACGTTATTTGGCGCTACGTAACTTTGATCAATGTTATAAAACGACATATTCCCATCCCACATGGCTAGTTGGTATTCCGTAACGAGAGACCCTAAATTACAATAAAACAATCGTTTATTTATTTCAAAACTCAACAGTACAGAAAATGTCACAAGTTCCAATCATGCAGCGTGACGTAATGATTCATGAACTAACCCCGCACCTACAAAGGTCTAACTTGACGTATTTATTAGGACTTGTATTCATTATTGGAGCCATAAATTGTGAGAAAAGTCTACAAATTACAAAAAATGGTATGGAACTTCGCCAATATGCCAGGAAATTACGGGAAGTATAATAGCCAAATACATATTGCACGAAAATTGAGTTTATGACTGCTAAGAATTGGTTTCAAGCAGTAGAATGGACCAAATCAAAATAACGCACTTAACATAAAAAACTTAAAAACTCTGTGTAAGTCTTTAGTGCATAATAAAAGACTTCCAATTCGGAAAGATCGATTAATATTGGAACAGAAGGCTGTTCCTAAACATTGGACGAAAGTTTCAACGTTTGATTTACGTTCATGCTGATGAATTTTTATCGGCATTCGAGCCCTTATTGTGAACGAAAGGCTGGTCGAAGCCAATTCTCTGGATTGAACCCTATTCCCATTTACACAGAAAACCACTCCAGTTTATACCATTCCAGTTAACATTTTCGAAACCCAGTTAAAATTGTCATTTTGAAAATGTCAAGATATATTTTGAGTCCCTTCCTAAAGTTGTAATCGGGTCTCGTCAAAAAGTACCATAATTTGTAAAAGTCCAATTTCCATGTTATGTCCCGCGAAAATTATTTGGATCATCAGCATTGTTTTGTTACTGACGATGATTTAATACCCGAAACCGGTCAACAGTGTACTCATATTTCAGTGGAAATAGACGATTTTTCAAAGACTCTTGTTTTTCATAACATGGATTTCACGATTTCGTCGCGAGTGATTTAGTTCGCATCAGAAATAACATCATTATAATATTGAAAAAATGTGATAGGTTGCGAATCAACAGGTCTCAGAACGATTGCTGCTGTTTCGATAAGAATCACTGTATCTTCATCAAGAGGTGCTGCAATTTCCGTACCGGTAGGTGTCTAACCTCGAATTCTCCCAGCTTTCGATTGAATTCTTCGAAATACGCCTTGTTCTGACGAAGACATGTAATAGTTTTTAGGTATCGCCGAACAACTTCCGACAGCATAACCGACTTCGATTCCGAAAATTCAGGAAGTAGAGAATCGTCGTAAACTCCTGCGAACTCCGTCCTCTTAAGGAGTACCCCCAATATCAGATATTCTCCAACCAAATTAATAAGGGACAGGGAGAAGGACAGTACCGATACATTTACATTTAGTACCGATAAGTTTAGTACATAGGTTATAGGTACATTAGTGAATAGGTTTTCCAAGCAGAAATTTTCGTTTCATTTATTTGTAATAAGCGCATTGTTATTGTTTTCTGTGCCGGAGGCCTGAGAAGATTATACCTACACTACTTTTTTTGCATTCTCATTTTCGTTTTTTATTGATTCCCATTCTCCCGTCCATTTTTAGCTGGGTTTAGTGGGTCCTACGCCAGTAGTACGAGTATAATTCGTTTTGGTAATGGCCCAGTTAATTTGCCCTAGCTAACCTAGTCTCTAAATAATTTATTAAGAATTATTCCTCTTTCCAAATTGCTCCCCTACCTGTAATACTCCTTCATATAACTAGAGAAAAAAGACAATAGATTTCCAAACGAAGATTCTTCGAAAAAGAATTCGAGGTATTTATACGGATGGGGGTAGTTCGGGTCGTTTAATGTGCCCGACAAATTCGTACATTAGGCGTTGCTGCATGAATCGAACTTTCGTACTGCGGGTTCTGACGTGAACGATTCAGAAGGTGAATCACCTCATCCGCCTGATGGGACGGGGGGGAGGCTACGCTGGGGTATGAAGGAGCCCACTGCGCCAAAACCGCCCCCAAATGAGGGGTATGGGGGGGGGGGTATGTGTGGGGGTATGTGGGGGCGGGGTATGTGTACGATGCGTGGGAGGGGCCGTATGATATGGGTGGGTTCTACGAGAGGCGGTATTCCCCATATCATACGTCTTCTTCCGCGTAACGATCCCTCCCCGTCCTGAGGGGTCCTACCATTGACCCCCCCCCCCCCCACCCGCCAAGATCAGTGTCGGGGTCGGGCGCTAATGAGAACGTTCGGAAACATCACCGCCTCCAGACCTACGTCAACATCTCAGCCACGACATCCCCATAGAAATTGAAAATGGATCGAAAAAAAAAATCCAAAGTCATGCAGCATGGCTACAAGAGCAAATTGTCAAAAGAAATAACACTGCTGACAGAAAATAATAATGGAAGTCACCAGCTATAGCGTCAGGAAGCAATGACTTCCTTCCATTATTATTTGTTGTCAGCAGTGTTGTTATTTCTTAGAAAATTTGCTCTTATAGCCATGCTGCATGACTTTGGAGTAGACCAGCTATTTAATACATCTTTGATTTCCAACAAGATAAAGAGGACGGTATATAGCATTCCCAAGTCAACTTCAAGATTTTCCAAACCAAATTCAAGATTCTCTAATGTTAATAGCACAGAAGCACGTAATTGTCACAATCTGATTGTGAAAATCCAATCTTGATTTTACAAATTTTTTTGTGCCGCTCAGTACATTAGCCTCGTTATACAATTACCCCGCATACAAAAATTAATCTAATCAGTTTTTTCTCGGATGTATCTCAAACAAATTACTGTCCTGCGTGGTTTGGGGGGTCCGTGATGGCGTTGCCCAGCGAAAGCCTCGACAAAAGGTTGAAACTTATCTGGAAGGCAGATAAGGGTGTTTATAAGAAGAATGGTAAGCGATACGAGGGAAGGGGGTTAATCGTTAAGATAAACCGTTATTTACGTAAGTGATTTCGACTATTAGGACTTCACATGCAAGACCGACCCTGTTTCGATCCAGGACTTGGAACACGCCCTTTTTCAGAGCCCCCGATACATCGGAGTGCGGAGGGTCGCACTCGTTGGAATGAAAGCCTGAGCATCGAAAAAGTGAAACAAAGACAAACGGGGCATTGAATAATAGTTTTTTCTCTTCAAGAAAAGGATTTTTCGAGTCGAAATTTGGTCTTCTCTTCGAAAGTCGCTTTCATACAAAATGAACAGGTCTTTTCGAATCAAGATCGACGGTTTTCGAGGTTTTCTCGTTTTTCTATTTCTAAATTTTCGAAGGTCAATTTCATCGACAACTATCGACTCTTCTGAAACATGAAGCCTTGGGAGGCTTCGGGTTCGAGCGTTTATATGGCTCCATAGATTATGTCACGAATAACAGCGAAACCAGTGATAGAACACAGGGTTTGATTCAGAACATGAAACAGGTATGAAGATTATCACAGTTGAAAACGTCTGACAATGTGGTTTTACGAAAAGAAAAGAAAACTAATTGTTGCGAATGAGGAATTCTAATATTTACAAAAACGTTTTCTGTTTATTTGTGTTATAATTTCATTATTATCCCAACTCTTTATAGTGCTATCTGTAATCACATTTAACCTTCGCCTTCGATCTAAACCATGTCGTGTGATATAATTCATTGTTACGACGCTCGATTGGCTGACAAAATACTGAAACATTTTCTAGGACAATTAGTGACCTGGTTATGAGCCATTCACGTGAATCATCAGCGTTTCAACTCTATTCCCACAGTTCCTCCAAAAAAATTCTCCCGGAATGTGAAAGTTACCGAGCGTTCATCGATTACCGAGCAAATCATCCCAGAAGAGGTAGAAAACCAATCTGTTCATTGAACCGCCTAATGAGTAACATTTCTAGTTTAAATCCTCTCTGGAAAAAAAAAACGGAAAGGGTAATTGAAAGCCTTGTTTCCTACTTTTCAGAATCTGGCAATTTCACCAAACGAATTCTCACACGAACGAACCTCACGAGCGATTCTTTCATGTCTCAAGGTCTTTCACGACTTTTTTTTCAAGTAGGTTTAATTGAATTTCACCCACCTTTTTGAACCGAACTTGTGTAAAACTCGCGTAAAATGAATAAACGTTTAGATTTTAAATAGTTTCAACCCAATGCTTTTGTTTTCAACGAGAAACTTTCTTGTCTGGTGAATATACAAGGGGCTACAATTGAGCAGCGGTTGGATTTGCATAATATGTAGGTATGTTATGTTTGGCCCCGAGTAGGTGCTGTGACCATTTGAATCTGGGCGCTAGAATGGCGGTCAACACCGGCCGCTTGACGTTGGGAAGTGAAGGCCATCTTGTACTGAAGAGCTTAGATCCCTTAGTTTGCTTCTGTATTCTCCCGTTTCTATGTAATAATAATATTATTAAGATCAAGATTAAGATTATTAGTAATATAAATTAAGATACCTATTATATAATATTATACTATAATCTTAATTAAAAAACTTCGCTTAAATAAATCAACTTTATGTTGCAATTAAAATTCAACTAACTCGTCCTTTCCACCCACTTTTTGACCACAGCCGTCCTCAACCATAGCATTACATAGTTTGCAATAACGTAACTGCCTGCAGTATAATACTGCAATAATTGCTTCTGAGTTCATTTTTAACACTACAAATTGTTTACTACTCTCTGGTCTTGTTGCACTGGGTGAGCAAATATCAATGATGACAGCAAATGGAGCATAAACAGCGGAAATGATTCACTATTTTCAAGAAGTGCAGCCAACAGAACTCTGTAGTTACAGTTGTATAATATACAACATTATACAACAATATATTATACTCGAACTTTGTATGCTCAATGGAATGTATGAAGACGAAATTTTGGGACGAAATTAATATCAACTTTTTTTTTGTTCGTGATTCGTTCGCCATTTACAGAAGGGAAATTCTCCGAAAGTTGGGAATTTTCCGTCCCGGGATCTTTTATCCGCTTTGGATGGACCTAATTTTTTAATTATTTTTTTCCTGACTCTAAAGACTAATTCCTCAACATTTCATTCAGTCTATTTTGTCACGTTATTAATTTCTAACCTACATTTTTAAATAAATATATGTGAAATCTATCTCCCTCACCCTGTCCCACCCATCTGTCTGCCTCAGTAATTTACAGATGCTCGTCTCCTTGGGTAAAAATAAATTTATTACTTCACGCTAATAACTGCAGAAACCACTCTAGATGATGATTACAAGACACCGACGACACCGTGTCACGTGGAATAATACCATGACGTCTAAGTGGACATCACATGTTCGTCCCATCAGTGATACCTAACTCCCTCACATCTTTGTAAACAATTCCGTATCCAAGCAGCTGATTGAATTCGAGTTTATCTTTTCGTCGTGACGCCACCCAGAGTCAAGTGGAACAGATTTATTGGTCTCTCCAGCATATTTTCAGCGGCTTGTGCTCAATTTAAACAATTTTTGTGCCTGAATCGGGGTTTCCTGTGCTCCTACCTCTCCCTCACCGTTTGAAAATCTTTATAAGGTAAGTGTTTTTGTCGAATATAGGTGTTTCACGTAGTGAATAAAAATCATTCTTTGAGGATTATAAATTATGTAGTGGATTCATTCATAAACCAAGATTTTCGAGGATTTCTATCTCCCTCATACTATCTCCCTCATTATTTACGAAGTGAGGGAGACAGATTTGAGGTGAGGGAGGATAGAACAGAATGAAAAACATTTGGATTTGGGCAGCAAGTTGTAGTCTTACCGGGAGAACCTGATTTTTTCCATCCAGTACCTAATAGGTAGGTATCTGGTACTTGCCTACCACCGCCAAATGACTTCCCCCCCCCCCCACTTCCCTAAAATTACAAATCTTGACTTGAAAAAAATTAGGCTGTTCTCGACTGATTAAAAAAGTACCTACCTATTATTTTATAAATTGTTTTGGTGAAAGTGATTTAGGTATAAATAACTTTTTAATTGCATGTACCTACCTAATATTTTTATTTTTCCAAAGCAGCGTGAAAAATATGAAAGAGTTAGAAGATGAACGGAAGAGAAAGAAGCGAGAGTATGACAGGATGAGAAGAGAAAGGATGAAAAGCGACCCCGTTATAGCTGAGCAAATGAAAGAAAAGGAGAGGAAGAAATATAAAAAGAAACTTGAGACTAAACAGGTTGGTGTAGATTTGGGTTTCCCCTTTACTGCATCCTGCATGAAGATTACGTTTTACTGAGAAAAATTATGACGCTGTTTTGGTCAGTATGAATGTAATATTGTAATAATACGTTTGTTTTGTTTCGTATTTTCACAGATAAAACTGGCCAAGGATATGACACCGCGGGAACTAAGGTTGAAGAGAAAATTATGGAGGGGGAAGTTTCGGAAGTGGTACGGTAAGAAAAAAGAGATGGTTGCCGCCATCCTACCACCAGCAACGCCTGCATCGACTCCATCAGAACTGGCTTCACCAAGCATGATGACGCCCCGTGCGCAGCACATCGCATCCATCGCGAAGCGACGAGTGTGGAGGCACCACAAACAACTCCAGAATAAGGTAAAGTTTCTTAAAGAGGAAAATAAAAAATTGAGGCAAAGGTCGGAAACGCTCAGAAAAAGAATTTACCGCCAGAAAATCAAACAAAAGGCCAATGGTTCTGAATTATCACCCCGTAAAACCGTTAACAACCTGATAAAACATGGTTGTTTGAAAACTATTAGACAAAAGCTTCTGGTTGGAGAAAGTTTGAACCGTGGGTTGGGAAAAGCATACCGCGGGATGGATCAAAGGGAAAAGGCTACCTTCCGCAATCGATTCCATCAAAACGCACATTTCCTGAAAAAATATAAATTGCTGAATCAGATGAATTTTATATCATCTAAACTGTTATACCGAAATTTTGTCCATCGTTGTAACAATCGGATCTTCAGAAATCGTTGCAATCGACTTGCAGACCAAGTTAAGAGAGACGTTACTAATTTCTTTGAGGAAGATGAGAACAGTGCCCTTTGCCCGGGGAAAAAAGACTGCGTCACGAGAAAGGGGGTCAAGAAACAGAAACGTTACCTCACTGGGAATTTGAAAAAACTACACAAAACATTTTGCAACACCCACTCGTTCAAATTGAGCTACGCGATGTTCTGCAAGTTAAGGCCCTTTTGGGTCGTCACTCCTAAAGTAACAGACAGGGATACGTGCATTTGTAAAACACACGAAAACATGAAGGAACTGGCATCTGCACTTCACAAAAAGAACGTGACGTATTCCGCCGACATTGACCAAATTGTGAGCAGTATTTGCTGCGATAGGAGCAGCAGTTCCTGTCTGGAAAGAAAGTGCAGTGGTTGCAAAGACATTTTGGTTTCGTATCAGCAATTTGAAGATGGAGAAATCGAGTACAAGCAGTGGGTGTCCAAAACTGAGACTTACACAAGCAAGAAGAGCACTGAAAAGAAAACTGCCAAGCATGTTGTTAAGGACCATATCAAATCGACCATTCACCAAACTGTTGATTTATTCGAGAAACAACTGAGAGAGCTCATGATTCACGAATCTGTTATGATTCATCAGTTCAGATCAATCCGCTATTTGAAGTCCCGATTGTTGGCAAATGAGGTGCTCATCCACTGTGATTTCTCAGAAAATTACAACACCAAATATGGCCGTGAAATTCAATCAGTTCACTTTGGCGGTAGCCGAAAACAAGTCACGCTCCACACAGTTCAAATGTATTTCAGAAAGTCGGCGAGTGATTTAAGCTCCTCTCAAGCCTTTTGTACCCTTTCCGAGAGCCTGGAGCATGGACCTGCAGCCGTCTGGGCACACTTGATGCCAGTCTTTCGATATATCAAAACTGTCCTACCACAGGTCGACACCTTTCATTTTCTCTCTGACTCTCCAGCAACCCAGTATCGAAATAAAACTATATTCTACCTTATAGCTCAAGTTCTCAAGAAAACCACCGGTGCTCAGTTAGCAACTAGGAATTACTCTGCCCCAGGCCACGGCAAAGGAGCCTTTGACGGAATAGGTGGATGCCTCAAGAGGACTGCGGACAGCTTAGTGGCAAACGGGAAGGACTTGAATTCATTCTCGGCGTTTTTTGATGCGCTGAAAGAAAATGTCAAGAACGTTGAGCTGATCGAAATCACAAACGATGACATTTTGGAAGGCTCTAAGGCTATCCCTCCAACCCTACCAACGTTCAAGGGAACGATGTCGGTTCATCAAGTCATCTTTGATACCACCAGACCTACTCTGGTAATGAATAGGCTTAGCTGTTTCAGCTGTATAAAAAAATGCAAAAAATTCATCTTGGGCAACTTTCAAAAAACGGACGTCGAGGATGATACTGTTGACTCCATCATTCCTGATCAAGATTCTGAACCAGCCTCCTATCAGAGCCCGCAGGTTATTCACCATATCAACGCTGAACAGGCCATTCAGAAGGCTGAACAGCCACAAAAAATTAATTCAAACCGACGAGGTCTTTGTTTCACGTGTGGGGGAACTGTGAAGACTGGGGTCGTCTCTTGTGAATTGTGCCCCAAGCTCTATCACAGGAAGTGTGCAAATATGGAAGATGACGATGAAGAAGACGACCATTTTTTCGTTTGTTGCTTAAAATGATTTTCCTTTCCGAACTGATTTTTCGTGCAAACCTGTATGTGTGTACTGTGTAGTACACTGATGCAATATTTTAATATTATTTTACCAGCTTAATCATACATTATTTATATGAATATAAAATATTTTTTAATGTAATGAATTTACAACATTTTTTAATAGTTAAATCTGAGTGATTCCTATCTCCCTCATACATCATCTATCTCCCTCACCTACAATTTTTACTAATTTCTATCTCCCTCACTACCTCTCTATCTCCCTCACTTTAATATTTCAACAATGTCCAATTTTACAGCAAAATATACATATTAATGATTGCGTTATAATCTTATAGTTATACAAGGACCTCCCTAAACACAACTAATTTAAAAAAAGTCGCAAAATATGGGTTTTAATATTGACGGAAAGGTCGTTCTTAAATTCCCTACTTTCGGAGAATCACCCAGAATCCATATTTCATAGTGCAGAAAATGCTTCAGGCGACCGATATTGCATCATTCAAATTATTTCGGGTTTTACCGGAAACGCTGCGGTATTGTGGTCAACATTCCGAGACATTGGTCATTCAAGTGGAGAGTTTTGCAGCGTTTCGGGTGATGTAGCAGACCCTGCCGTAAGGAGCAGAATACGGTCTGCCCGAGCGAGTGACGTCAGGAACCGGCTTCACAAGGCGTGATGTTTCCGAAGTAGAGTACGTTACCTAACCTCAAATATCTATGAGAAACTCATCAATATTAGATTGGATTGACAGTTTGTCGAGCAATTTTTTTTTTAAACAATTACTTCATAGTGTAAAATTGTGAGAACTGGTCTGACGCCAAACTTGGGTGTTCGTACAGTAGTTTTGGGCGAAAATGTGGTAAAGTCCACTATTGCGAAGTCTGATCGAACTGATCCGGCCTGTTTCATCGAACAGACTGACGGGTGACGATAAATCAATTTGACAGTATTGGTTTTTTTTTGTCTAAAAATCGAACGCGGCTCGCTTAAGGTTAACGCGATTAGCGCTACTTTTTATGTAACAGTCGGTGCCTTTTAAGTGTCGTGTGAATTCCGTCAGCTGAGTTACACGAGTCGTTGTAAAAACCCGTTGTCTGAACACGTTCACAACGTATTTTTGCGAGAACATTTCATCAACAGTTTCACTGTTAACGCCCGACGTCTGGATACGATCTAATGAATTTGTCCAGTTCTTCTCCCGTCGCTCTCGGTTGACAAATGTTTGGCGGCAGCGTGGGCGTATGTGTTGAACACAATCCACGTTCCTGGTGTGAGTCCCACGAAGGGCACATCCATCAACCCAACAGGTCGCCTCGACCTTGCCATGGGCCCCTTTTTCCCCGTTGAACTTGCGCGTGAGAGTGAACTTCACGTGAGATGCTCGACGTCTTATGCTATCAACGCTGAGAGGGTTTCGGTTGTGGTGAGAGGTTGTAGGGCGTATACGATTACATACGAGATAATTACCATCCGGAGAGGGCGCCTTCAACTGCAAGTCAGCCCCCTTCCATGTCGAAATTGGTTCAGTCATGAAAGGGAAATTGGATCTCAACATAAGCCTCATTCATATTAATATTTTGACCTCATATTTGGCAATGTACGGGTAATTATGATATCGATTTCTAATTTAGTGATATTTAATGTTTCCAAGTATAGTTCAGCGTGGAATTTCGTCGGCCTATAAGTGGTACATCGTAAGTGACATAAATGATGTCAGATTCAGAAAAAAATGACTTAATAAGTCCTTGTAACTGTGAAGAACAAAAATTAATCAATTAAAAAATCAGACCGGCCGAGTCTTTGACTTCTTCAAGACATTTCCCAGGATTTAAAATTGAACATGTAATAAGACTCTGAAGGCTCTTATAGCTTCTTCCTCTCTGATAATGCTTCAATGGTGCTTGGTTTTGTTTCGAAATCCTTTCCCTTTGATATTTGGGAAACTACCGATAGTAAGAACAATTAGCTTTATAGATGTACTTGAAGAAAACCCTTGCAATTAGCAGTGAGAACTCATAAGAACAGTTTTCCGATCAAAACCTAAACTGTTGATCTCAAACAGCACCTAGTAAACGCAAGAGTAAACGCAAGTTTTTATAACCAAGGCGAAATTCGATATTTTATCCGCAATTGGTTAATTGCTTCTTCTGAAAAATTAGGGGTTTTCACTTGCGAGGTATACCACATCTAGGCCGACGAATGTTTTAACCGTAAAACGATAAAATCAATTAAAAACATGAAATTACTACTTAATCCACCTCATTAAAAACATGTGCACGTTATTCAGTTGATTAACTCTAAATATTCCCGTTCGCTATCCCTAAGTAAATATTTGTGTCGACTCATTATTCGGTATTATTCGGAGTCGAGCATCTGATTACGGATGCTGGTTAGCCTAATGACAAGGAGTATTAATAAACATGGAGTTATTCAAATAATACGACAAAATAAGGACGAACAAGGGACAACACTTTGAATATAATATCGAATAAGTTATTTTTTCAAGCCACTCAAATTTGAAGAATAATTTAGAGAACATAAAAAAAATATCTTTTGGACGACAGGAAGTATCCAAGGAATATCGATGACGAAATATCTTTGGATATTTGGAGTATCAATGGAATATATATTTGGATATCTTTGGAATATCAATTTGAACTGGAGAACGTATCCCCACCTACGTCGTCAAAAATTAGTTTTGTCCTCTCCGACCATAAAGCCGGGAATACACTTGAGCAGAGGCAGGCCGCGCACCGCACGCGCAGCCTCTGCGCGGCGCGATGCTCAAGTGTGTACGGGTCCCCAACACCGCGGCAAACAGGCTCAGTCTGCCGCGTGCGGTGCGCGGCCTGAGCCATCGACTGTCGGTCCATCAAAGTGAGCACGGACCGCGGCAGGCTCGTGCGGTGCGCAGTGTGGACGGAATTCAGTCGATTCAGAGCAGCGAACAGAGCCGCGGCACACGTAAGTGATAATGTGTGATAACGTGTGATAACCTACCTACCCACTTTGAAATTACCTACTAGGTACTCGTTTTGTTATAACCGTTTTGTTAATTATAGGCTCGTTTTGTATAATTGTAAAAAAAAAGTACGAAGATAATATGGACCGTGTTTTGTAAAAACCAGCCAAGTCGACTTGGCGGCCACATTGAGTTAGCTTCATAGTCTGATTCTGGAAATAGTTCTAGATAGTTCTATTTCCAGATAGTTCCAGATAACTGTTTCCAGATAGTTCCAGATAACTGTTATCGTTTTCACGATTTGACTGCCATCGGCTGTAAATTTTAGAAAATAATCAACCATAGACGATGGAGAACTATTTCCAGAATTAGAATATGAAGCTAACTCAATGTGGCCGCCAAGTCGACTTGGCTGGTTGTTGCAAAACACGGTCCATATTTGAGGTAAGTAGTGTACAGCACCTATTTAATTAAACATTTCCTTCCACGCTTTTGCTCCACGCAGCAAGGATCGAATTTTTGAAGAAAAACAAAAGTAAAGTAGGCTAATACGCTATTGGTTTATTATCTTCGATAATGAACCATTGGAATCGCCCAAAGAAAAAAAATTTTAACCCCCCCTCAAAATTTTTTTTTGATTATGGACCTCAGTATTTGTGATTTTGGACCTCTGGGTGCAATCAAAACGGGCCGCGACTACTTGCAACCAATTCAACATCCTACAAACGTGATGAACGGCTCACAAATAATTTTGAATTAATGTAATTCAAAATTTTTCTACAAAAATTCGCTGAATCATTAAAAAATATAGTACGCCTGCATGGCATTTTGGTTTATTTAATGCTACGGAGGCTCACGAGTCCTACTACGGAGGAATCGAGTTTTTACCAGCTCTTATCAAACAATAGGATCTATGACCCTGCTTATTACAAGCTTAATTCGGGTAGTAGAGATTATGATCACGGAGAGGTTTTCTTAACGATTCAAGAACAATAAAGAATAGTAAACCCATGTGAATAATTTGCAACTACCGCTGAATGACACCGTCGATGTCAAGTTTTCCTTCTTGGCCATTCGTTTGATCTTATAACTAACTTTTAGATGTAGAAATGCCCTGTTAACCTTGTTGAAAGTAAATAAATAACGTAAGGGTTTAATAGTGTTTTTTCTATCTGTTATTTCCATTTTATTAAAATTTAATTCACTGTGTGAAAAAGTGCTCATATGATTCGATAGTCTTCAGTATCGAACATTTTTATTCGATATCTGAGTAGTATCGAATATTTGTTTCGATACTAGTATCGAGTAATGGTATCGAATATTTTGTGGTATCGCCCATCACTGGACGTAGATGTTGTGTTTCTGCCACTTTTCTGTCTTGATCCGTCGTAGTGGACACCAGTTGCACCGCGCAATGTTGGATCAGGGCTGAGCATGTGCGCCTCGCTGTAATTTGAAAATTTGTATCGCGGCACATCACATCGTGGCACATGACATCGCGCCGCGCAGAGGCTGCGCGTGCGGTGCGCGGCCTGCCTCTGCTCAAGTGTATTCCCGGCTTAAGAACACCGTGCGGCGCCAGACAGCCCCACCGGTTGCGTGGTGGGGATTTGAAGTACTGAGGGGAGGAGGCCATGATGGAAGGGAAGTTAATGTTCAACACACATCTTAAAAAGCTACAACACTGAAGCATTTAAAACAATTTTAGTTTGCTTTATTACAATAAACTGGTAATATCATTATCAACAACCACATAAAGTGGTGGCTACCTGAGTTAGTTACTCGGATAGGACAAATATTCTGGTGTATTCGAACAATATTTTAGCGCGTCACTCCATTTATTTCGGGCTCACAAGGACACAGAAGATAATAAGCCGTTACGGAAACACTTACAGCGTGTTTTATGATTATGTTGCTGCAAACGGTTCAAAACAGAAGCTATTTCGAAGTTTCAAGTGGTGGATAAACATGTGAGTTTTACAAGGGCACTTCGTAGACTTTAGTATAATTTGTCGGAGCGTGCTCTCGCTTAGGATAACCTGACTGGCGGTGGGTGAAAGCGAGCCCAAACACCTTTTAGCCTCTGATCCACGATTTAACCTCGAGATTAGCCCGTGTCCCGCTGCCTTTTGCGGAGGCGTTCCGATCGCGACACGTTCCCGAAGACCTTTCAGAGGGACAGGAATCGTGATCTACTCACAATTTATGTTGATTGGTCAGAACCTGTTCTTCCATCATTCGTCCTCTACTTGTAAGGAGAAGCTCAAATCATGTTGGATGTACCGTGTTTGTCATGTTTGTTTCAAATGGTCTAATTTACACAGTACACACTGTTCAATTAATACTGTTAGTGTCACAAGAATAACCGTGCTATAATTATCGTTACTTATTGAACGTTAAAATATATTGTCAATTCGACTTGGAAAGAACGGATTGTCTTTTGACGCCTTGCCATCTCTCAAAAATTTAACTAGAGGCTCGTCTGCATTAAGTACCAAATTTAAACGTTACACACGATTTTGAGTGCCTTTGAACCTTTCGCTTGGTACAAAGTACCTATAACACTTCATTAATTTGACGATAAAGACTCTTTAGAAAGAAGGATTTTATAATCTTCAATTCTAATTGTTACACATGACGTCCAGAACCAGTTCGAATATTTCGTATTAATCCATTATTGAGCAAACCTAAACCACCAAGTGCTAAACAGGGATTCTAAGCTTTCACTTTAACGACCACATCAAGGTATATGAAGGATTTTCGGCAATTGTTTTGTCTGGTTTTCATTTATATTCACTCAAAAAGTATAAAATGTGTTAAAAAATATGTTTTTCCACAGTTATCAAACGCTATGCGTTCCGTATTCATCCGTTCCCATGATTGCACAATTGAAATGCTGAGCCCCGAAGAGAGCGGGACCCATACGTTGACCAGGAATAATCTTTTTGTTCCATCAACTATAACTGGTTATGAGGATGACGAGCGGCGCCGCCCTTCCTTTCTATCAGGACACTCCCTCACAATGATCGTGTAGGCGTGATGATGGAAAGTACAGGATGCTCCAGAGAAGAATCCTTCTCAGCTCTTCCTGCCTTATAAATCATTATGCTCAACTCAACCATTGACTCTCAACGTGTTTCGAGATTTATTTTCGTGCAACTTTTTAAATTGATCCTTCGAGGAAAAGTGGTTATTGGAACTTTCAATTTACCGCGAAGTCTCCTAATGACTCTCCAAAACGCTACTGGATACGAGACTTCAAAATGAAAGTCTGTCTCCGTCTATATATCATCCTACACCATCATCATGAAGTAAATGAACATCTTCTATCCAACAAACTGCTTCAAATTTGAAATCAAAGACAAAGTCAAATTGAACTTATTAGCAAATATTTCACAGCGTCCATCTGGTTCCAAAACTTGAAACCAACTGGGGATGCTTAAAACTGGACGGAAATACACAAGATTAAAATAGTAATACTAACACTGTCACATGTAGCGGCCAGAACATATTTATTAATTATGATGTTTCTACTTCTACATCACGTCAAAAATGATAGTTTTCGGCATTTCAAGTAAAAAAACTTGATAAAATATCAGGATGTTTTTCCAAACTTGAGGAAAAGTGCAAGTGGGCAGAAAGAAAAACCCCGGTGTTAATTGAGGACATACAGATGGGGCTAAACTAAAGAAAATGGGCGGAAATAAAGAGGTAGATTTGTAATGGCCTAACATAAATCAACTAAATTTTAGATGCCACATCCAGCATTTTGGTAAAATCCAGAATTTGCAGAGTGAGATAATAACGTTGATGAATTCATAAATTATTTTTGATCAATATTAATCTCGATGATTGATTCATGAACTTCTAGTAGACTGTGAGCTGGGGCAAAGATGTTACACTAACAAGACCTTCTTGAAAACAATCTTTTGACAACTGAACAATGAGCTACTGAAAATGGATTTCTAACGAATAACATCATTTGTGAGTCAGACGAAGTTTGGCTATTGTCACCGAAAGCGAACCACGGAGAAAAACCAGATGTTTGGTCGATCGTTGTTGGCGATTTTGTGAGGATGACGAAGAAGCTACTGGATCCTTTCGCCTGAAGGCAAAGAAATCGTGACCCGAGAAGTTGACCCGAGAAGGTTCAGGTCAGATCAACATCCGATCGACAACAAAGAGGAATAAGAAAGACTTAGATAATACTAACATGACCCACTTCAAAAGTGCATCACAAGAGTTGATGCTAGTGATAGTTGGGAGCTCAATACTTTCGTAAAATATAGAGGGTTCATGCGGAACAGAATGAAACCTCCGTAATTTTTAATATTGTCGTCCTAAATTGTTAGACCGGAGTAATTATTACTGTATGATTCATGTTGGTAATAACCCAGTAATAGGACAGTCTTCGGTACAAACAAGCTTTCAAGTTGTCTCCACCCCTCCAAGCAACGAAAAGTGCAAAGCGTCCAAAGAATAATTTTTTCAAGATGGCAAAATCTCCAGAACTCGTCCGTCTAAGGAGCCTTCTCCGTGCTATAAGTTGGGCGTCTACCATTTTATTACTTAGAAGGCTATTACTATTTAGATTTGAGTTGGAAACTCAACTTGCTATGCTTTGAGATGACGAAACGGAGGCCTAGGGCGTCCAAATTAGATTAGATTGTAACGGATTCAGGATGGGACCGATCCCCATCCGCCGCACTGAAACCTGGAGTTATTGTATGGAGCATTGCCTTGTAGGCTCTGGGTCCAGTCCCTTCCCTCCACCAGACTGATGATCCAGTTGTTTGCCGTCACGTACAAGGTTGTTTGCCGAAACGATCTCTCCTGATACTAGAGACCTGAATAGAATCTGGACCGCCGAGCTTCAAGGGCTGGACACTCGAAAAGGAGGTGAGGCGCAGTTACGTCCTCCTCTCCGCAAAGTCTTCACGACTGTTCTCCCGCGTATACTCAAAATCTGTGCAGATGTTTCTGGAATTCTGGAAGCACCCGTGCCCCGTCAGCATCCCCACCAGGAGTCTCATTTTTCTGTGGTCCTTCTCCTACAACTTTGTGCTCAATGCTTCCTGAGCTTTTCTCTCACCCATTCTCTCAAGGAGGATCCTACCGAGCATTTGGCAATGCCCAAGACTGGCTCCGGAACCACAAATGCTGTGAAGGCTGCTCGTCTACTCGTCCATCTGCTCGTCTAAGGTACTTACCTAGCTGTAGGGCGTCTAAGGTTATAACGCTGATGCATTGTTTCTATCTTTGACAACCTGAGACGTCAAGATCTGTGACAATAATTTGCGTTTTAGGTAGGTACTGACACTAAATGATTAAGCAGGAATGCCGATGAGTTGATACCGGGTGTAATACTAAGTTGTTAAACTGCATCGAACAGGGTTTGATAGTGGTTGTGGGCTAGATAACAGTTCCCTCGTGATTATGATCAGGTGCCTTCAGGCCGAGGGAGTAACACGAAAATTGAAGAGATGAGATTCCACGCGGCACGCTTTACCTTATCTAATGTTCGTGAACGTTTACCGAACGCGCAAGGAAGCGTGTTGTTACGACGGAAGTTTTCTCGTAAGTCTCGAGAGTTTTCATCTCAACAGTTGATTATCGTGAACGCGTTTACGCTGTAACCGTGGCGACGTTATTCTCAGCTAAAACGCGTATTATCGTCACATAGCGCCGATCGGAGGAAGGTTAGGCGTTGTTATTGCGCCCTTATCGCCTACCGCCGTGAAAAGGAAGATCAAAATGCCATTCTACCAGTCGTACTTGATTCCCTTGAAATGTCAAACTATAAATGTTGGAAGAGGTTGAGAGTAGGGCGTATCGCTTGTTCAAAAACAGAGTGCCGCAATACGAATTTTTGAATTTTCGTTTTTTTTTTTACTTCTTTAGAAAGTTGGCTTCGAATGAGGTCTACATTTACGGGAAAAAGTAAATGCGTTTATTTCGAGCCAAAACCGCTAAAGGGATCCAGTGGTGTTCATGCCATCCACCCTTTAACGTTTAAAAGAACCTTTCACTTTTTAAATTGTGTCCTGATCTTCAACGGGGATGTTATGTTTTGTGAAAACATCCTGCTGAGATATTATTCTACTTTTTCAACTCTCCTGTCAGTTACACTCTCATTGAGGTGACCTGACCCATTTACACTTTTAGCTTTGCAAAACACAAGTAACTACCGACGAATTCCACAACATGTCGCAAAATCTAGCAAATGGATATTATTAGCAAGAAGCAAATTAGAGGTGTTGACTGAAATCGACGTTCGACTAGACAATGTTCGACTGGAAAACGTCGAAACCATCTCGTCTTGACTACAAGTACGCAACACAGTGAGACATTTTCATGTTGTACCACAAGCCTTATTTTGACAGTGGGTACCTCAGAATCATTATCGCTTGTTCAGAAAAGAAATTGTTACGCTTTTTGAACTGACGAAATTCTTCCGAATCCGTCGTACACCACGTAATCTTACTTTTCTTAATCTTGATTCAGGACTTGAAGGAAATATGAAAACAATTTACAAAGTAATTTACGGGGATGCTCGGGAAGTAAGATTACCATAGTCGATACTAGAAAACAATGCATGTGTGACAACACTGGAGAAACAACATTACTCCAGTGATGTACATATGGGGGGGGGGGGAGAGTTAACAGCGTGAGATGTGTAAAATTTTCACATTTGTTGACAGCGAAAACCACCAGAAATGGTGTGAACGCGTTTTGGAATCGCGTTTCGAGTTTTCGTGACAGAGCAAAAATATAAAGCGTTAAAATCGATTTGTAACTCGACTGTAGTGGTAGGTTTAAAATATCACTCTGCTACAATGGGAAATATCACATTTCAACTGGCAACGCACGAATAAATACCAACTCGAAGTGGGAGAAGGAAACCAGCTGGCAGGCCAGTACTGCTAATAGTAAACTCAAGTGGAGTCAGAACACCACACGACCCCTAAACTAAGTCAGAGAGCTGTATTGGTGACTTCTAATGAGCTCATCTACCAACTTACTTGACTGTTAAGTCGTTGCTTGTTACCACATCACGTAGTTACTTTCCTCTGGTTTCAATGCTTTAACCTCGCATAGTCAATAAAATTAAAACATAACAGAGAAGAACTACTGGAGCTATTATACTGATCCCTTTTTAGTTCCATCAAACAAGGCAACCAACAAGCTCCATATCTACTCGTAGTAAGTACTTTAGGCTTGTACTTAACTGCAAGAGGTCCTTCAAAGAGCGAACCTCTGATTTACTGTTAACAGGTCTACCGTCAACGGCAATAATACTGACTCACAGTTGGACAACGTTTAATTATATTACACCGAAAATGTTGGAGAACAAAACCCCACAGGCAGGTTTGCCAATTTACTAATTAGGTAGACGCTGGGTTCGGAAATGGGTCCAAATAGGATTTCTGATGCAGACCATACCACTCCAGAGGGTTGGAGATCCAGATAAAGCCTTCACATTGGAGAGGGGCGAAACGTAATAGAGCCGAAAGGGATGGTGGTGAGGGAGGGGGGGGGATGTAGGTGCTATCGACCACCAGGCCGTGTGTGCGTATGTAACCTGTATAACGACTTTGACGTGTGTGCTCGACCAACTTTGCCCCTTCGCTGCCTCTCATACTAACTCTCATCACGTTAGCCCCACTGTACCGTCGATGGTGAGACGAAGGGAAGGACTGCGGCAAAACCAACAACTTGCCAGCCTCCTCATCTCCTTTCATGAGTTTCCGGCACTTTCTCGCCATCCCCCACCGCAAACAGGTTAATGAATGGATGAAATCGTAACGAAGATTTGGGCCCCACAAATGCCTGCGTGCGAAATTTACGGTCTAAACCGCGGAATTCAAACGCGAAACTGATCGAAACGGCCCTCCTGGACTGACAAAACACCACAAACAATTTGATTACTCTAATTCGACCCAACTATACTCAACAAGAACTCACCACACATTTTCATCAAGATATAAAACGCTGCTGTATGTATACGAAATAGTTCGAATAATTAGGTGAAATATTTGTCCGTTCTAAAGGTGACTAGATGGACTTTCAGAAAAAGTGAAATCAGTAACTAGCTCACAAATGGTCCCTTCGGTATACCAACTACATTCCGGACCGAACTATTAATTAGGAGTGAAATAATTATATGAATGATGCCAGGAAGTGGAAGCATTTCTACAGAACTACCTCCTGTTTCATCGAGGAATCTAAGGTGCCCGAAGGAAGGAAACTTGACATTCTGGTAAATCTTATCCCCCCCAAAAAACACTCCGTGTAAAAATCACCCCGCCTCGCAAATATCATTCTTCAGAGGCCGGAAAAAGTTATGATATCCACTTTCCCCGCCCGCCCTTTTCCTCATTAAGGAGCTAAGTATAATGTAAAGCTTAACCACTTCACAAGCACCGTACCCCTTTCGAAATCTCCCCTTGGCGCTATTGCGAGACGTTTTTATTACTCCCACAAGCAACTAATACTTGATGGTGGTTAACGTTTTATACAAGTATTAGTTGCTTGTGGAAGTAATAAAAACGTCTCGCAATAGCGCCAAGGGGAGATTTCGAAAGGGGTACGGTGCTTGTGAAGTGGTTAAGCTTTTCATTATACTTAGCTCCTTAATGAGGAAAAGGGCGGGCGGGGAAAGTGGATATCATAACTTTTTCCGGCCTCTGAAGAATGATATTTGCGAGGCGGGGTGATTTTTACACGGAGTGTTTTTTGGGGGGATATCACATCTTTTTGTTGTTGAAGTGGGTCATGTTATGAAGAAGGTCTATGCGAAATTTCAAGTCGATTGGTCCTTTTACCCAGGCTGTAGACTCGTCAAAATTGCCAAAATTAGCCTAAATGTCAGGTTTTTTGTTTCTAAAAGTTTTTTGGGTTGAGATAATGGGTTAAACTTTCAAAAGGCACTGGCTGATGTTGAAACGAAGCTCTGTGCAAAATTTCAAGTCAATCCGTGAAGGTGGAAAGGCCTAACTGATTAAGGAGAAGAAGAACAGGTAAGGGTGAAAAACCGTGTTTTTGAAGTTATATAACTCGGCTCCCTTTAAAGATATCGACTTGAATCTTTCAAAAGGCACTTGCTACACTTGAAACGAAGCTCCGTGCAAAATTTCAAGTCAATCGGCGAAGGTGGAGAGGCTGTAGCCTTGACCGACTGAAAAAAGTAGAAAAACATGGTAATTGGTTTTTGAAGTTATATAACCCGGCTCCCTTCAGACCTAGCGACTTGAAACTTCCAGGGCTTTCTCTTATCCACACCAAAAAGATCCAAACCAAATTTCAAGTTGATCGGTCAACTAGGAGCCGAGATATGGCCAAAATTATCCTAAATTAGCCTAAATTTTAGTTTTTTGTCCCTAATTTTTTTTTTGGTTGAGATAATGGGTTATTTCGTTCAAATGGCACTGAGACATGCTATAAAGAAGGTATGTAAAAAAATTCAAGTCGATTGGTCCTTTTACCCAGGCTGTAGACTCGTCAAAGTGGACAGAATTTTCCTAAAGTTTCTGGTTTTTTGTTTCTAAAACTTTTTTGGGTTGAGATAATGGGTTAAATTTTATATAAGGCTCTGTCTCAAGGTTAAATGAAGCTCTGTGCAAAATTTCAAGTCAATCGGTCAACGTGGAGAGGCTCCAGCCTTGCCTGTCTGAACACGGAGAAGAAGAAGAAGAAGAAGGAGAAGAAGGAGAAGGAGAAGAACAATCTAAGGCCGTAAAACCGGGTTTTTGAAGTTATGTAGCTCGGCTCCCTTTAGACCTATCGATTTGAAACTTTCAGGGCTTTCTAATATACACTCAAAGAAGACCCACACCAAATTTCAAGTTGATCGGTCAAATAGGAGCCGAGATATGGATACCTCGAAAACGCGTTTCGTGACGTCCGGTAAACATGGACTCGGCATCGTTCGTTTTCTCAACTTCTTTGCTTGGCGGGGCGGAACGCTACCGCGTTCCTAGATATCATTCAGTAATTACGAATACATCAGTGATTGCACAACTTACAATGAAGCTATATTAGAGAATATTAACACCTCAGCGAAACGAACTATTCGCTAGGCATCTACTAAACGCAAACAGCAAAATGGTGAATCAATAGACCAATATCCACAGCCTCTTCGAAGCATATGATAAGACTGGTACCTACTTCAAAGATGTTTACGCTCTTACGTATTGCAACGAATACATTCGAGATGCGTTCATTAGTGGTTTAGCATCTCTACAAATACGACAACGAAGCCTTCATCATTAATTTGTATTTATTTATTAATTCGTGGGATTGTTTGTACCTACTCGTAGTTAAGTCGGCAATGATTAATAACTATCATTCTCTATCTCTACAATATATCCCTTCTACATACGTGCACTTGAGTCCTTCTGCTCTCTCCAATGCTCGAGTTTATATTTTCACCGATTCCTATAATATTATATAGGATTAATAAGCTCACAGGTTACTTGTAGTAGGTAGGAATGTCCTTATTGACTATGAGCATTACATGCATAATTGTAAATGAATAAATTATATTTTTGTTTGTATGTACAGTGTAGAACCGCTGGCCAGATCATGATTATACCGCTAATGTTAGATTGTTATGTAAGATACCTACCGTGTCAATTTAAATAAATTAAAAATTTGAAAAAATAACAAATGCACTTGAAAAAAACTCGATATCGAAAACTATTGAATGGTTTTGCTGATTGAATCAGCTGTTTTCGACTATGATACAATGGCACGCTGGTGTTGACTAGTATAGGTACATCGGTGCTCATTGTAAACGAACGGCTGGTCGCACAACAAACACTCTGGGCGGTTTTAAAAGAAGATTTGGCCCCACAAATACCTTCGTCTGAAATTTACTATCTAAACCGCGGAATGTAAACGCGACACTGAGCGACACCTGTTCACAATTATTTCGTTCCTTTGATGCGAAAAGTATCTCAGAACAAGAAACTCAATATCACAAAGCGATAATATTATGTTGTTTGAATCAGCCGTGTACGAATATGAAACATTGGCTCGGAGTAGAACCGTTTGATTCAATAGTGAATAGTCTACTGTACTAACATTGAGCCCTCAATGTGAACGAACGACTGGTTTGGTGGTCTTACGAACACTCTGAGTGGTCTTAAAATTTTGGTTTATTGTCTTCGATAATGAACCATTGGAATCGCCCAAAGAAAAAAAAAATTTTTAACCCCCCCCCCCTTCAAAATTTGTTGGTTTACGTTTCAAGATACGTAGATTCAGAAAATCGAATAAAAAACTCTGCAAATTCTTGACACAACGGTTTATTATCTTCCTTGTGCAGATCACCCTTCTGTCTATACCAGACTGTATTGCAAATCGGCACCATACCATATTCTCACCGTACTCATACCATACCATACGAATTTCTTTCCTATAATACCATACTGTATTATACCAAATCATACATACAATAATATACCATACCATACTCATACCATGTCATACAAACCGAGTGAATATTGAAATGTCATCCATTTCTGACCTATATTTAAAATTTCAAGTATCTAGCTCATCATCAAAATTTAATTTGTTTAAACAAATAGGTATTATTTAAACAATTTTACAGACAAGAAACCGAGTGAATCCAGTTCTGTGATCCACTTCTGACCTATTTTTAAAATTTCAAGTCAATAGCTCATCATCAAAATTTAATTTGTATTATTACAAAAAGGTATTATTTAAACAATTTTACAGATGAGAAACCGAGTAAATATTGCAATGTGGTCTATCCCCGACTCACGGTTAAAATTTCTAGACTATAGTTTACCGGGAAGATGACAAAAGGTAGTTTTATTCAGGGCGTCTGAGGGTTGGGTCACATAACGGCCGTTTTCGACGCGAAAGATTAGTGTTTTTCCTAAACCTTTGCGCGCTCACTGTGAACGAACGGCTGGTCGCACAAAAATCCAATTGGTCTTAAAAGATTCGTAATTTTTCAGGTCATTCAAAAGTGAACTGAAAATTAAACGTTTCAGTTAAATATTTTGAGATATGACATTGTCGAAATTTTAAATTTCGTTTTGAACCCCTTCCCCTTGACCTAGGGTTATGAAAAGTTTCGAGGACCATTGTGGGGCTGGTCCAAACCCAGAAACCGAATTTCGTAATTTTAACTCAACGCTAACTGGGCAAAGTGGCGCGTACGGCGTACGGCGGACGGACGGATTTTTTTTTTTATTCGATTTTCTGAATCTACGTGTCTTGAAACGTAAACCAACAAATTTTGAGGGGGGGTTAAAATTCTTTTTTCTTTGGGCGATTCCAATGGTTCATTATCGAAGATAAACCAAAAAAAAATCCGTCCGTCCGCCGTACGCCGTCCGCGCCACTTTGCCCAGTTAGCGTTGAGTTAAAATTACGAAATTTTTTTTATGGGTTTCGACCAACCCCACAATGGTCCTCGAAACTTTTCATAACCCTAGGTCAAGGGGAAGGGGTTCAAAACGAATTTTGAAAATTTGAAAATCTCATATCTCGAAAAATTCATATAGAACGGTGTGTTTTTTATTTCATTTTTAGATAGAGTTTGTTCCGTAGAATTTTTTAAGACCATTCGCAGCTTTGTACGACCAGCCGTTCGTTCACAATGACGGCTCAAAGATTGTGCCTCACAACACGATCGTGAATCAAACTGTTGAAATACAGGTCGATTTTCATACTAACAAGCTCTTTGGAACATCATATGGCTTAAGTGATGTCGAGTTTGTTGTTCTGAGGTGTGTTTCGTGCTACGGAAATGAAGGTAATTTCGAATGTTTGTTGGTAGGTACTTCCGAAGTAGTATTAAAAACCCCAGAATTATATCGTATTAATTAATTATAATTAATAATAATTATTAATAATAATAAATACGAATTATTAATACCTAACAATAAATTATAATAATTTTCACTAGGTACTTGATAAAATTGTTAATAATTAGTGATAATTGATAATAATAATTAATCTAACATTTAGGATCTAAACATTTAGACCTAGTGATCTAGACTGAAGGGTGATCTGTACAAAGAAGATAATGAACCGTTGTGTCAAGAATTTGCAGAGTTTTTTCTGTGAACCGCTCTATTTGGAAATTCCGAGATATGACTGATTTCATTTTCATTTCTTCCATATCTCAAGCGAAATATTTTTAGATTTAAAATTATGACCATTTTTCCATTGTACAAGGCCTAGATTACGATAAATTATCATAGAAAATAATAGTAGTTGATTGTTTATTCGTAGGAATAAATTATAAATATCGTACGAATGCATATAGATTGTCTGGATAGACATAGGACTCACGACGAGTCGTGGAGCCTTAGCACACCATCGGCATTTCCTCAAGTTTTAACAGTCGGTATCAAACGCCACTTCAGTTTGAGAACTGGCTACAAAACTTGAGGATTCCATATATGATGAAATTCTAAGGAATATATTCTAGGAATTCTCCCTGAAGGGTTTCCTGCACTTTAGCGAGGATGTGAAATGATGATAAGGGTGTGACAAGGGGATGAAATAAGATGGTAAGGCCGTACAAGTTCTGTAGGCCCCGCGATAGTCACAGGAGGGTAACCAGGGTGGGACGTGAGACGAGAAATCAGCCTGTCAAATGCCTTGAATGGGACGGTGGAAAAGGGTAAAATGAGAGCACAGAGATGTAACATCATCTGGTATTGTCACGGGGACGGATCTCAATGGAGGGTCACAGGACATGCAGAAGGTTTCATGGACATCAAGGAGGCACTACACAACGCAGAGTGGGCAAAATAAAAGAGCAATTGAGTATTGATGGAAACATCTGCAAACAAAAACAGGCAGTCAACAAAGACTTTTATTAATATCCGTTGAAAGAGACATTAAAATCGAAATTATCCAATTAAAATTACAACTTTGTTATTTCTTGATTAGTTAGGTACCATAAAACGCAGTTTGCAATCCGATACTTGCAATTTCATACTACTTGATTTCAACGAGGAAACCACCAAATTCTCAACCAAAGCACGATCAACTTCAATATTGTTTAAAACCCTACTGAGCGAAATCCCCGTTTAATCAGCCGTCTCTTATTCCTCAGCTATTACCATTCCCTTCGAAAATAAGTTTTTAAAAGCCTAATTTCCATAAATGGCTGAGGCTCGAGAGTTTTCGGGTTCATCGGACTTCTTTTTCCGACTAAAACCCTCGATCTACATCTGAGGGATCACGTTTATATTCACTTATTCTTCTTCATGTTCCTTAAGATAAGTACTAGGAAACAATTCGTAACAAGGTTCTGGTTCTTTGGAAATTTCCACTCAAGTTCCCTCAAACTTGAAGTAAAACTGTAAAGGAGCGCTTCAGTGGTGCAGGCCTAGTGAAGTTACTTGTTCTGTTTTCAACGAGGCCTTGTAGGTCCCTCCTCAATTTTATTTTACTCGCTCGGCTCCGACCATCTGTTGTATGGTACCATGTTTTCCTTACATTCTCGTAACGTTAGTGGGGTGAAATTACTACCTCATTTTATACCATTTGAATTAATTTGGTGAAATGATAACTAATATTGTTCACATAAGCTGTTGAAACTCCTCGATCTTGGAACACAGGCGCACTGGACTTACATGAAAACTCATTCCATGAGATGTTTTCTGTTGGTTTACTCATTTAGCAAGGTATTCAACTGTAGCACTGTTTGTAAATAACCCCCTCACAAGACAGTTATTTCCAGCAGGCTAAAATAAGCACGAATACCCCCCGTTTTGGTAATATGTTGAAATAAATAAAATAAAACAAAAGAGACCTATACTGGAGAAAGATATAATATATGTTATGTTGTGCTAAATTATAATCTTTTTGTGCTACAACTTAACATAGTAACAAGAAAAAATACAAAAGCAAAACAAATATCGTGGATGTTCCATGAGATTAGTTTTTACGAAGGAAGAAAAGTAAACCCTTTCATACCAAGATAATGTTAGTGTGCTGCCATTGTGTTATAGTAGGGCAAGGTTATGAGCCCTAAAACTTAACCTAGAGGTTAAAGGTAGCGAGTGTGAGTAGGATGACGAGGCAAGGCGAATGTGTTTTCCTTTAAAACTTGATTCATTTCAACAACTATGACTACTATATTATAGTAGTCATAGTTGTTGAAATGAATCAATTTGAACTGAAATCTTTTGAGCTGACATTATCGGCTTCATAACCACATTCCCATACAGGTAGACCGTGCTAGTGTAAAGTACACAATGCTGAGGAGCTCAATAGTAAATTCGACGCAGTTGAGGTGATCATGTCGATTTCGATTTAAAAGCATCGACATTGAATACACAGTAATTCAAAGTTTAATGTTTTGTGGGACGATGGGGACCACATGGGAACACTGCATATTGGGAATGTACCCGTCAACATGAATTAGTAAAGACCTTTGCGAGGATGTCGAACCGTGTGGGTTGATTCAACTGTATTCGGATGTCACGCGATCCTAATGGTCGATGACTGCCTAGTGACAAGGAATGATTTATCCGCGCAGGTTATCACCATGGGGACAGCAAACTGCGCGCCAAGCAACCTGAATGCAAAAACATACTGCGGGCCGAAACACTCCAAAACGTCCAATTTATGCGAGTTTGACTTCCGAAACGCATAACACAGGAGAGTGACAAAGCTTTCAGTCGAACATTCCGAGCTGTGACACTACGGGCGGAATTCATAGTCCTCACTAAGTTGAAAGGAAATGCTTAAGTGACGATGTGAGGAGAAACGGCGACTTGAGCTAATTCATAGTCAGTCACTAAGGAAATGCTTTAGCAAATGCTTAAGCATTTCCTTTGGCCGTATTCATAGACCGAAAGTCAAGTCGTTACTTTACTTTCAGCCCCATTTTCGCACCGAAATCAGAGGTAGCTCGGAACCTACCTTAAGCATTTCCTTAACTGAAGTCATCGTGATTAGTATAGATACGGAGATCTCCGTTGTTACATTCGTTTGTTACTTTCATTTCATTTCGCATTTTCATTTCATTATGGAGTATCAACACATTTTCGAGTATGATGAGTGGGATGAGTTCGACGACCAGGATGATCGTATTACGATAGTTCGAAGGCCCCGAAGGTATGTAAACACCTGGCGAAGTGGTTTTTTTTCAATTGTTTTCCAACCTTTATTGGAAAACAATCAATTGTTTTCCATGCTTTTGTGTGTGTTTCTTTTTTATACTTATAGAAAGTTCAAATATATGTAGGTATTTTTAATGAGGCAGATACAACGAAGTGAAATATTTTGATCTATTATAGGTACATACGGGATGCACAGAACCCTATGGAAATGTTGGACGACGAGCAATTCAGGGGAAGATTCCGTTTTCGGAAGGATACCGTGATTGATCATTACCTATCATTATCCATGGTCACCAAATAACAGAGGCTTTCCCTTACACAAGTTCTGGTAGGGTTGTGGTTTTATGCCATATCTTCATATGCCGAGAAAAAATATTCATGTTGGGTTATGATTGTTTCCCTCATGCTAGCCCTACATTTTGAGAATAATGTAAGATACATTATTTAGTTTTTAAAGAGAAAAATTTTGAAAAATTCTTGTAAATAAACTTTTGTGAATAACTTGTATGATTCATTAAGTAGGTGCCCAATTTTCAAATACAGAACAAATTGAGTTGATGCAATTCAAATCAAGAACACAATGTAACGCTTGGTTTATTATAATTCAACTGGTATAACTAGGAACCTACAAGTATATAATATACTTACTTGTGTGGAGAAGGTTATCGACCATATTCCGATATATATATGTGGGATGTAGCTCTCGAGGTTCGGTCACAATTAAAGACGTGTTTCCCAACGATTCGACTATTTATTCAGTCATTTACAAGGGCTACGACAGAAAAGATAGCACAATCCGGACTTAATAAAACGATTGGCTTAATTTGTATGGATGGGTACATGTAGCTGATATGCTAGGCGATTTTGTGTTCGTACTTACAGAGCACATGTGCCTCTGGATTCCACTATACAACTAAAGACTACACTGATATTTGGAGGATAACGGTATATATGGCCTAACGGTAGGTACATGAAACTAGCGGGGGTTGGGCAGAAAGGTACTGTTTGTAGATATGTAGGTAGGTATACTAATGACTGGGTGAAGGGTTTACACTGGTTCTCATAGGATTTTTCTTAAAACTAGTATGAATGACATTACTGTATACTTTGCTCAAATTCTTTACATCTGATCTCTTATTAACTACTGATTCTTTGGTTCGTTCTATCAATATCATCTCCCTGATCTCCCTCTTAAATTTATTGCTTTCATATCCAACTATTTTTGTGTCATCAATGAAATCAGATTTGCTATACCAAATGCCTTGTCAATGTGGGAAAACATTCATAGGCCACTCCCACCTCAAGTTGAGACTGAATCCTCACAAAAATAGTGTTGATACTCTCACGAAACATCCAAATTCCACAGCTTTAGTTGGCCTAACTAGTAATTCTCCTAAACCTAAGTGAGCTATGTAAATGGTGCATTTTGCCGACTTGGAAGAAGCCTGCACTCTGTAAGTAAGAACACAAAATCGCCTAGCATATTAGCTACATGTACTCATCCATACAAATTAAGCCAATAGTTTTATTAAGTCCGGATTGTGCTATCTTTTCTGTCGTAGCCCTTGTAAATGACTGAATAAATAGTCGAAACGTAGGAAAACACGTCTTTAATTGTGACCGAACCTCGAGATCCTCTACATCCCACATAATATGCTTACTTGCATACTTGCTTACTTATATACTTACTTATATATACTTACTTGCATAATAATAATAATATATTATATGCTTCACATATTATGAAGTTTGTAATGAAGTATAATGCTGGTAATATAGTAATAAAGTATAGTTATATGGTATAATAACAAGGTATAATTACAGTTTTCAGTTAAGTAATTACATTTCTTATTCCTTCTCTAACCTATTTATTTTTTTATGAGTATTTTTTTTTTTTTTCCTGATTGACAAAGTTCCTCTTCATGGCGGATTTGATTTTGGAAGAGCTCATTTTTCAGTTCTTCCGCCTTCACTCATGCTCCATGAATTGTTGGTTTTGTTTGATGCGAACCTCGAAGTCATCCATGCTGGATTTCTTTCCTGCAACAGTTTATTAAATTACCACTGAGAACTATGTTATTTTTTGTTTAAAAGTACACTAATTTTTTTTTTTAAATCTATAATGTGAATGAATGAGTGAGTGAATTGAATCGAATTTGCAATGGGTCCAAAATTTTAGGAATGACGCTAAACAGGCGAATTTTAGAAGAAATATCTGGGTTTATGTAACATCACATGTTACATAAACCCAGATATTTCTTCCAAAATTCGCCATTATGATCTTCGCCATATCATTATGATCTTTATGATAATGATTATTATCTTCACCTCAATGATAATTATCATTATGATCTGAGTGTAGAACCGTAGGTCTACCGTTTGTTGTTAATGTTGTACCTAGTGGTCTTTCGTCGAATATGATTGTGATGTTTGATATGATTGTGATGTTTGGAATATCTTATTCAAATATGACCAAAATTCAAAAAATATGTAGCCTTCCAAAGAACTCAAAACATTCCCAAAAAATGTGTCTTCTATAGAAAATTGAACAACGAATCCGAATATACCCCCAT
Organism: Stenodema calcarata; assembly: GCA_963920205.1. Classification (NCBI taxonomy): domain Eukaryota; kingdom Metazoa; phylum Arthropoda; class Insecta; order Hemiptera; family Miridae; genus Stenodema; species Stenodema calcarata. Next base: position 1,868,359 of record OY986058.1, read on the forward strand.
ATTGGGGTCTAGAATGCTTCCTTCCAGGTTATTTAATGAAAAATGTCCAGGAAATCACGATTTTTTAATGATTTTTTTCTTATCTTCGGACGCTTTACGCATGATATAGAAGAAAAGTGACAGTTCTTATTTTTATCCATAACGTTAGACTTGTCGGCATAGAACCAACCACAACTTTACAGGCTCAAAACCCTACCCTTTCGTTTTATTGAAACATTACTAGAATAAATGGAAGATAAATGTATCATATTCGACGAAAGACCACTAGGTACAACATTAACAACAAACGGTAGACCTACGGTTCTACAGTCAGATCATAATGATAATTATCATTGAGGTGAAGATAATAATCATTATCATAAAGATCATAATGATAATGATTAATTTTACGCTATTTCATTATATCGTGACGGGACGGTTGTGAAAATCGATCGAGGAACTTTCTTTCTAATATGAGGAAAACATCTTAACCAAGCAATTTCGCCTCGACGTGACCGGTCGAAAAACAAATGGAAACGTCCTGTTAATCATTATTATCACCTAAATTATAATAAAAAGATGATGAATGCTGAACTTACTTGGCAGCGTTGTCCTGTCGAGCAGTTGAACTCTTCGGCTATCTTTTCCCATGCCTTCTTTTTTTCATCACAGACACGGCATCGCCCTTTTTGTTTTCCACTTCTCCCCTATATTTTAAAACCAGGGTCGAGAAAGCCAAATATGTTTAAAATCAGGAATAACAAACGGTTTGAAATCGAGGTGACGACGATTTGAAGACTGGTAATGCTCGGGGCTGAAGGATTTGGGAAAACCCATGATTTCATCTCTTGAGTACAGTTCGACGACCCCACAATCACTATTAGACAGTTCCTAAGGGGATAATAAGTTTGAACTGTCCAAATTGAACTCTTTTCAATGTCACAAACCTATAAAATCACGTACAAAATATAAACACAATTGCAACCTTCTGGCTGGTTACCCACCGTCGGAGCTGCCAACTTCAGGTTCAACAAGAGTATTTAGAAAAATTATGACTTTAGCAAAGATTTTTCTTAACTTACGAAAGTTAAGTTTTTTTTTTGCTAAAGTAAAGATTTTTCTTGACTTCCGGAAGTCAACGACTATGAATTAGAAATCAGACTAAGCATTTCCTTTAGATATTTCTTTACTTTCGGAAGTTTAGATATTTCTTTACTTTAGGCAGGACTATGAATTCCGCCCTACGAGTATTTACCTGGACAGTTGCCAACCGCGACTCGGACAATCCGGTTGCCTGGCAACGGGAGCCAGACCTTCCTCGAAGCCTCGAGTTGTGTTTGTATCATCTGTATAATCAAAACCCAAGGTAGGCTTTCCCTTATGTGATGAACATCCTGGCCCTTGTATCAGCGGTCGATAACTCAGGATTGATTCCTCGATGTTTATCCACATCATAATCCAGAGGATTAGAAAAATAGCAAACGAGCTTAAACAGTCGAAACGCCGCTCAAACGGCCCAATCGAATATCAAATTATTGTATTGGCTGCTCGGTAGGCATTCTGAACTTTCAGTACATAACGAATTGCTAATCTACAAGCAAAACCTTATGGTATCCAGCTCTAATCAAATGGGAACCAATTAACATAATATTATTTAGAAGGGTATTTCGAGAGGGTTGTCCCAAAAATTGTAACTCTTAATTCCGCATGAGCGGGGCAGATTACCAAGAAATGCTCGAGATCCTCAGGTACACCCATATTGTACCATGAGCAGATCTCGTTGTGTGGTCGACTGTTCAGCGTCTCTGCAAACCCACCGCAAGAGAGACATTGATGCTTTCTGCTCCTTTTCAGTCAGATCTATGCAGCGAACATCCAATTCGAGAAATCTGTACATGAGACCGGTTGAAAGAAGTGATTCAAGAACCTTCGAACAAATTGTGTGCTACATCACCTACCCCAGTACCGTAGTTGTTATACTTAATTGTAGGGTTCATCATAAATTATGAAGCTTGCCTTCGTATAGACAATATGAATTATTGAGAATGATCACCTGTGTGTAAACAATTATTTAAACAATCACGCTCATACCGCAGCTTGTCGGCCACGCACTCCGCAGTGGTTAACGTAATATGATTAGGTAAATCGAGAGCTATCCAACGAGTGGTGAACGATTTTTGTACGATGATAACTGGCGAAGATAAAGTTCCGTAGCAACGAATCGGTTGTAAGAGAAAATCATCAGAAATTTTCGTGACGATTTCGTGTAACGCTTTTGTGTAACATTTTTCGAGTTATGTGCCAGAGTAAAGACATAAAATGTCAAAATAATACCCGTTTGGCACATAGGTACAACAACCTGTCAATATTCTTAGGCGCCCAGAAAACAATAGCATTTTCGAAGTGATTTACAAACGTAAAAAAATGTTTGCTTCGGGGGTCAAAAAGCATTCCTATCAGCATCGCACCAAAGCAATTACAGGGTTGATTATAAGCACCGCAGACCAGACCTTAACTCTTGGGTTAGGCCGAAATTACTCGGTGTTCAAGTCAGTTTAAATCATCTGGTTACGTGCGCCGTACTAGACCAATTTGCTTGGCTACTTTTTCTCCGTTCAGTCCGTAGAAGGCAGCAATAAATTTTTTTACCGTCCGGTCTCCGGGTGATCGTTTGCTAATAACTGTAGCGCCATTAGTGGTGAGGTCTCAGTAAATTACGGGTTTCAATGCGGTTAGAAATCGGTGCAAGTTATCGGCGATGAACAAAAAAATATTCTCAAATGTGGCAAATCTACCAAAGCAGAACATAGGTCATTTGAATATCGTCATTTGAATATAAAACCGCAGTAAAACCTGATGTTATGATTTCTCGTGATTCTTTGTTATAATTAGTCCAGAAATTGAACAAATAGAATATAAATATCCGTAAAAGTTATCTAAATATGCACTTGGGAGTGGCAAATGATCAGTACAACAGTTTCGATACTTTAACCAGATATCGAACGGTGGACCATTTTGCCAGAAATTAGGACATCAAATAAGACCGTTTCCCGTCGTTGACACAGTATTTTTGTCGCGGATTCAGATTTAATGCTGCCGACCCCCTTCTACCGAAAAAAACCTCGATCTTTTCCGGTGATAATTTTCTCATTCCAGTCGACCCGCCGATCCTTTGATTTATGGTTTCCCTGGCCCCTCGGGACAGTCCTCTAGTCCGTTCAGCTGAAACCCTCGTTTGGAAATTGATACTCGCGAACGGGTGGTCCTTACCGGCAGTCATTTGTCTGGTTAACAAATTACTGTCCGTACGGGCGAATGGAAGTTAACCTTCAAAACCAACACGCCTGAAACCCCGCAATTGGACCGTGGACCGTTCACGCTCGGAAAAAATTTTTCGAATCGTAAATGAAACGAAAGAAACCGAAACATCCCAGTGTGATTGTAGCTAACGCGGAATATTCAACCTTGTAATTGGAGAGACCTCTGGCTATATATACGACCAGAGTATCACAATTGAATGCGGTAATGGGCATCAGAACAGTGATCGAATGCAGACGTTTACAGCTCGTTGAATTTGCCGTACAGCTGTTATTATTATTATTACTAATTCCATCAACACCCTTCTGCATAGTGATACAGACCATTGTGAACCATTTATTAACGCATATTAACGCCTAGCGTTAGCTGAAGTTCATATTCGCACCACCGCGTCCAAGTTTCCAATAACGAACTACTACTTCGTCCCTCCACTTGTACCCGTGAAATATCCTGACCAAGTTGGTTCGTTTTGGGGGGAAAATGGGAAAATTACGTTCGTTCGTGTATTAAACTATGTCATTTTTATCGCGTCGATAATGTACAAAAAATTATCCAGGCTAAGATGAGAAGTGCGAATTAGCTATTGTTCTCCGTCCAAAATTTTTATATCTCGAAATTCCGAGATAAAAAACTTTATACGTTATGAACGGGAGGTTTCGTGATATGAGGTTTTAGTGGAACTTTAGTAAGACCAAGTTTGTTTGTTTCTCCCATAAACCTTCAAGTGTTCCTTCAATGGTGAGAATAGTGTCACCCAAAAAATGATAGTCTGACCAGTGACAGCTCATTTTAAAGTTTTTACACACTGAATACGATCGTGAGGTGAGAATTGCAATAGGTATCTTAATTCCGCCTCAAACCTGAGTACATCAGGATGGAGAAACACGGTACATCCTTGATATATTCTTCATGTTTAGTCAGCTCAAATCTGATGACGGAATGAGATAACGCAATTATGACTTCACCATCGTGTTCAGCGTTGAAATTGTTCTTCATGAAAGTCCATTCGATCTCGATCAAACACTTCGATTCGATGTGAAGTCAAGTTCTTTCATTTTTCCCGATGTATTTGACTTGTCAATTGCTCTCAATCAAACACCTCGATTCGATATGAAAACAACTTCTTTCGTTTTCCCCGATGTATTTGACTTGTCAATTGCTCTCAATCAAACACCTCGATTCGATATGAAGTCAAATTCTTTCATTTTCCTCGGTGTATTTGACTTGTCAATTGCTCATCTTGAAGTTCAATTCGATTTCAATCAAACATCTCGATTCGATATGAAGTCAAATTCTTTCGTTTTTCCCGATGTATTTGACTTGTCAATTGCTCTCAATCAAACACCTCGATTCGATATGAACTCAACTTCTTTCGTTTTTCTCGATGTATTTGACTTGTCAATTGCTCTCAATCAAACACCTCGATTCGATATTAAGTAAACTTTTTTCGTTTTTCTCGATTCATTTGAGTTAACGTTTGCTCTTCTTGAAGGTCCATTCGATCTCAAATCAACTACTCGATTTGATATTAAGTATATTTTTTCCGTTTTTCTCGATTCATTTGAGTAGACATTTGCTCTTCTTGAATTCGATATTCGACATTCGAGATTCGATCTCAATCAAAATGCTCGATATGATACGATGTCAACTTTTCTCGTTTTTCTCGATGCATTTGAGTTGACAATTGCCCTTCTTGTAGGTCCATTCAATCTCAAACCAACACCTCGATTCGATATAAAGTCGACTTTTTTCGGTTTTATTCGATTAATTTGAGTTGGCAACTGGTCTGCTTGAAGGTCCATTCGATCTCAAACCAACACCTCGATTCGATATGAAGTCGAGTTTTTTCGTTTTTCTCGATGCATTCGAGTTGAAATTTGCTCTTCTTGAAGGCCCATTCGATCTCAAATCAACACCTCCATTCGATATGAAGTCAACTTTTTTTTCGTTATTCTCGATGCGTTTGAGTTGACAATTGCTCTTCTTGAAGGTCCATTCGATCTCAAATCAACACCTCGATTCGATATGAAGCCGACTTTTTTCGTTTCTCGATGCATTTGAGTTGACATTAAATTTTGCTCTTCTTGAAGGTCCATTCGATCTCAAATGATCACCTCGATTAGATATGAAGTCGACTTTTTCCGTTTTATTCGATTCATTTGAGTGGACAATTGCTCTTCTTGAAAGTCCATTCGATCTCAAATCAACACCTCCATTCGATATGAAGTCGACTTTTTTTGTTTTGTTCGATGCATTTGAGTTGACAATTGCTCTTCTTGAAAGTCCATTTGATTTCAATCAAACACTTCGATTCGATATTAAGTCAACTTCTGTCGTCCACCCTACTTTCAATTCCTACACGGAAAGCGAAAGGGAATGGTAGTACTGAAGAAAAAAACAACCGAACATCGAGAGGTCCCGATGGGTATCACAACATAGTTGAGAGATTGATATTGTTATGATGACAAATACAGAGAATGAAAACTTGTATGCGCCATAAACACGCGATTCAGCCGAGATCTTACAGTTCGATTCAACGTGATATCGAAACGACCGCCTTCACCGAGTGTCTAAAGCGGAACGGATCCTCAGATACCGGCTAATGGACCCAGTAACTGGTTGTGCCACCAGAAGTGGTGAGAAGAAAACGAAAGTGAGACCACCGACCAATAGATGTAATACGGGCGAGATATTTCCCTTTTTAATACGAGTTGGTAGTCAAGGAGAAAACCTTGTGTACCTAACAACATGCCTTACGTACCTAGTTAAGTACCAACAAGTAGCTTCGGGTACCTACATCATTGTGGAAACAACAATTTTCATCTGCCAATGATTAAAGGCAAATTCCCATATTCAATGAATATGATAAATCAAGGTATTGATGAAGCAAGAACCTTCTCCAGGTTTTTAAATTGGTGTCTTTTATCTAAAGACGTGCGACTGAATTGTAGCGAGAAGAATCACACAGAAAAATAATTGGATAGATATAGTAAACCAATCATGTGTACTTAACAGAATTTAATGAAATTACTCGAATAAATCGGCGTTTTAATAAATCGAAGCGAGGGAGGAAAACGAGAAATATTTATTTGAAAAATAAAAAAAGTTTCCACACATTGACACTCGAGAAATAATCAGTAGAAACGCGTGTACATGATTGTACACCTACAACAGATTTTCACTTACATATGAAGAGGAGCTATTAGTATTGAACTGCAGTTCACAGGCGCTTACCTGAAACAAATACAGAAATCATTTAGTGGTAGGAAAGTAGCGAATTGTTGTATTCGTACACCACCAATATTTGATGATGTATTATGGGGTAATTTGATGCAGAGCAGAGTCCCGCTAATCCAATCTAATTGGGACCGGACATTGTTTGGGTTAACGATTTGTTCGGAATAGCCGGAACTAAAGGGACCAGTTTCTATAATGAAGTATGAATTTAATATAAATAAATGTTATGTTCCGTTTCATTTGTATTTTGTCGTTTTGATGTTTATTTCATTACAAATGAGTACCTAATAAGAGGATAAGAAGTGTGAATAACATGTGGACAACGCCGGGAATAACAAACGTTAGCCTCTGAAGCGCTCCTGTTTTAATCCAATTAAAGCCCGAGGGTTGGGGAGTATTAAAGGGGTCGCGTAAATGACAATGAGGAAGAGAAAAATGAAGTGGAGGAGGAGTGAAGGGTATTTATTGAGAAACATGCGATATTACGTGACGGAGCGCGTAAGCAATAAATTACTATATAAAATCCATGTTTTCACTTCAATACAGACTATGATGGGTAATTGAAGTTGAACTGCATTGAAGCAATATTTCCAATCTATCCCCGGACCTCAAATAAAGCATATCCCAAATAAAAGTGATGACGATGCTAGGATCCCTTTGTACATTGGTATTGAGGGCAATTATGTTCCGATCGGCTGGCAAAAAATGTTTCAGAGCACAATTCATTCAATCTACCGCCACAACGAGGGGTCACCAAAAGCTTTGTTACCCGACAAATACTGATATGGGACCAGGAGAGCCACAAACTAGCGCAATACCTCCGATTTGCGAGATCGAAGAAGCTCAACAGCTCTTCTGTCACTAAGGCTCATAGACTTTCGAACCAACGTGGATATAACTACTTCAGCAAGGTAGAAACATTGGCGAAGCCAGGACAGAAATATGTTGACTCTGCAATGAGGAAGTGGAAACAGCTGAGTTCATCTCCTGTACCTCCCAACTGATGATACAAACGACCCACTCGCAATCTTCCTCCACTTTGAATTGAGAGGCCATAAAACATGAAATTTTCATGTTTTATGGCCTCTCAATTCAAAGTGGAGGAAGATTGCGAGTGGGTCGTTTCAATTTAATGAAATGTTTTATTTGTGTTCTGGAGGCAACAGTGGCCTATGTGTACAACAAAGAGGTTCGCTGTCTATGCGCATGAATATAATAGAAATATAAAAAAATGGTTTTGGATAATATAAAATAGAAAGAAGGGTAACATTTCCATACTAAGTGGTAAAAGAACGTAATAATAATTCCAGTCGTGTGTTAGGCACATAGGGGTTCGATAAATTCTTTTTCAGGCATTCTTTGCTGGCTGCGCCAAATAACAATTTGTTTACATACTCTATGCTGATCTTCGCCATGCCAAACTGTTTTATCCTCGTGTCGTTCAGCTCAGGGCAACTACAATATAATATATTCAAGCCATATACTTGAAACATATTATGCTATTATGGTCAATTGAGCATAAAGAGCCTCAATAAAAAATACGGAGCTGCTTCTCGTTTCTCAGCCGCACCTGGGCCACTACTCGTTTAACATCTATTGGCCCACCAAAAATACCCTTCCAGCGAGGAGTAGCCCTGGATATACCCCTGGTAGGCGGAGCTATACGATGAGTATATTATTTGCTCAAAGTCTTCGGTAAGCAGACTTCGTCGTGAAACTATTCAGTGTATACTGAATAGTTTCAGTATACACTGTACTGTTTCCCACAGTACAGTCTAAAGTGGAGAAGCCCAATTATACTATTCCACATCCACTCCTCTAAGAGGCCGTAAAACAGCTGTTATAAACACACCAAGGACAATATCACAATACATTTCATTATTATACCAGATGAGGGCGTCAAAGCAAATATAGTCGTACAACAAAATCTTCCACTAACTATAGAGAGGTTAGAGATAAGACCCTTCAGTTATGTTGTGGATAGGGAAACCATGGCCATATCTACCAACTCTTCGAGAGGCCTAGCGGCATATTGGGCAGGAGCTACCTAATTTGGCTGCAATAATTTGGAATTGACGTTTTGGAACAGTTGACGTTTTTTTTTTTTTTTTCAAGTGTCCAGTCAACCGATGAGGAATCAGCAAAGTTTGATGTGGTATGCTGCAACATAGTCGGCTGCGAGAGTATATTTCTAATACAAATGGTTATGAAAATCATTTATTATGCAGATAACTCAATGTACGCCAATATTTCAAATATCCTTCCGGGGGAATTGGTGTAGGCATTGTATTCATCCGCCAACCCGATGCTAGCTTTGCCTAGTGCCACCCCGAAGTACCGAAGTAGTCGTCGTATTAAGCGTTGTGAAAGACAGTCAAGTTTTGTTCAGTTAGTGCGTTTGGTCGATCAGGACGAGAATTGTATGTATCTTTATTCTCATTTATAATACACGTATTTTCTCCTCGCCTAAGTTGAAGGATTCGTCCCTACCAGCAACCCTTATTCGTGGTCAGGATTCCCCACCACATTAGCGAATCTTCAAATATATTTTGTATCAAATCCAAATCCAAATTTTGTACCAAATGAAAAGCAACGTCCGCGTGAAGCATTTTGGTGTAGATGCCAGAGTCGACCTCAAGTCTCATGTTCGGGCCAACAAAGCGAAACCCATTGTTCACGGTGACAATAGTTCGAGTACGCGGAATTCCTGGGTGGCGGTGAGTTGGGGAAGAAAGACCTCATTTCGAGGTGAGCACCGCGTAGCAAAGCATTAAATGAACATCAATACAACTCGTATTGTAAAATTTACAATACGAGTTGTATTGATGTTCGTGATAAGGGTGATAAGGGGGCTGTTTCTGTCGTAAGATTCCAAGCTAAAGGGTCTCCAATTCAGGGGAAACAAAGAAGGTCTATAATTCAGAGATGAGCAAGGGGAATTTGAAGAAAAGTGATGATGCAGCCCAGAAAAGCCACCGCGTCAATGTGAAAACTCGACAGGTTTGATTATAATATAATGAATAAAAAATTACGAAGAAAATTTTGTCATAAAATGTTTGTCGTCAAACTCCTTTCCAATTTCAATGTTTTGTGATATGCGATACCTGAAGGATCTTCAAAAAGTTTGACTTGATCTCAGGTGATGAAAGATATGAAGGTAGGTGACGTTGATGGACTGCCGTAAACTGAAACTATGATTTATGAAGCCACTGCCCTCCAAATTCAGCAGATGCTAAATGATACGGTCAAAATTCCTCTTGGTCATGATACGAGGCACTGGGTCATATTATGAAGTTCTACTGGCAATTCAGAGGATATATATACATTTATATCCTCTGAATTGCCAGTAAAACTTCGTAATATGGCCCAGTGCCTCAAACCATTATCTCAACCCAAGAAAATTTTAGGAAAAAACTATCTTAAATCGAATTAAATCTTCGCAACCCCTTCTACGAGTTTAACTGCAATCACAGTTTAACCGAATTGAAAATAAGTAAACTGATGTTGAGTATCGGTACATGGATATGTCCTTATTTCTCGAGTACATACAACCAAATAACGATAACAGCTGAACCTGGGACTATTTTGCTTAAAGTGTAAGCCCTAAGGAGGATCCTATCCAAATTACAGCTTCATAGAGTGAATAGCATAGAAATCAACTTTAGGAGCACTCAGCTTTCCGGCGCCTGGGCAACGTCAATTTAATGTCCTAAGGAGGCTACATACCAAATTAGAGCTTCATAGCAGCATAGAGTGAATAGCATCGAAATTAGCTTTAGCAGCCATTCAGCTGATCTGGGGCCTATTCTGCTTAAACTTGAAGTATTAAGGAGGCTGAATACCATATTGCAGCTTCATTGCCGTACATATTCAAACATCTTGGCAAACGCACAGTGTTTGCGCCATTCCAATCTAGATTCAATTCAAACATTTGTGGATGATCAGATTCAATTCACATTCGTGTTTGAATTTGCTGATCAACTGAGATACACCAAAAACCGTGTCGTGGTGTTTGATAACATGTCGGAAATGTTGCAATGTGTTCTCAATGGCGACAGGTTGTGTACCTGGAAGAGCTCAAAAATATCCTTCAGGATTGGATTATTTTCACTTTGCATTTACGTTCCGCGAACAACACAGTGTACAGGCCGCTCTGAAACTGTTAACACACAATTGTTTTCATTTCTGCGGCAAGTCGGTTGTTGTGAGTAAATTGAAACACGGTCCTATTCATGACCGCCGCTTCTGTTCCCCTCCGTTTCCACCTGTTCCCGTTCCGTTCCGTCACTGATATCCCCTTTGGCCTATTGAATGATCGCGTTTCAGGTCGGGCAAACCGTGTCCGCAAAAACCTCCTTTTGCCCTCCACTAGTTTTAACTCTGTAGAAGAGCGGGTTCCCCGCGTTGCATCGCGAATCAACGTACTGCACGTCCACTATCTCGCTCATTCTGTCACCTTTTATGCAGGATCGATCGATTTTGTATTTCGCTTCAGTCAACACCGGCGAGTTGTGGATGTGTTTGGACATCCCTTCTCCGGCCTTCCCGTCACAACATCGTCTATCAATTTCCTCTTTGCTCTTTCTCATAACGCCAGCAGCCCATAATTGAGTTCTACCGTACGATTCCACTCCAGGAAATTATACTGCTGAAAAGAATAGTCCCCACTCAATATTCCAATATCCCTTGTGTACAAACCTAAAATAATACTTGATAACGAGCCATTTCTTCTAAATTACAGCTTTCATATTCTCCCCTTGGCGCCATGGTAAGAGGTTTTTATTTTACTACACATCTAATACCAATGAGAGATTTCGAAACGGGTACGGTGCTTGTGAAGTGCTTGGGTCATTTCTTTAGTTGGAAGGTGAAGGGCAGGCGGAGAAGGTGGATATCATCTCTTTTTCCGGGTGCTGTAGAATGATATTTGCGAGGCGGGGTGATTTTTACACGGAGTGTTCCCTGGGGGATATTTATAACAAATAACATAATATCCTAATATAATACCATTATATTATAGTGGCTGCAAAACGGGCAAACTCCTCAGGTTTCGGAAAATCGCTTTTTAATTGTATCAAGCCCTTTACTGTCACCACCATCCATAGGCAATGAGATACCATAGCAAACCCGGTCAAATCCGTGCGTTTTGGAGGTTAGAAAAGTCCAAGACTCTAGCTCATTATCCAAATTCAATTTGTTTAAACAAATAGGTATTGTTTAAACAATTTTACAGGCAAGAAACACAGTGAATATTGCATTGTCATCCATCTTTGACCCACGTTTAAAATTTCGAGACTAGCTCAACATCAGAATTTAATTTGTTTGAACAAATATGTAGGTATTGTTTAAACAATTTTACAGGCGTTTAAACAATTCCAGTATGGAATTGTATTTAAAATTTAAAATCCCTAGCTCATCGCGAATTTGAAAAACAAGTAGTGTAAATGACTATTAATTATTGTTAGTTATTAATAATGTTTATGCATTATTTGTTAATAATGATTAATAATAATTATTAATTAACTCAATATCTGAAAACCATGTGCTATTCGAATCAGCTGGGCTATCTGCTGTACATTGACCCGATAGGCTGCCACATGATTCACCCTCGTGTTGACGACTTTTGATCTACTCCAACTTTGAACTCTCATTGTGAACGAACGGCTGGTCTGAACTGACAACTATACCGTTCCTGCTGAATTTTTTGAGTTTTGAAAATTTCAATATTTGTTTTGAACCCCTTCCCCTTGACAAAGGGTTATGAAAAGTTTCGAGGATCATTGTGGGGTTGGTCCGAACCCTAAATCAAATTTCGTTATTTTAGCTTAACGCTAACTGGGCAAAGTGCCGCGGACGGCGGACGGACAGATTTTTTATTTATTTATTTTTTATTTTCATTCGATTTTCTGGATCTACGTATCTTGAAACGTAAGCCAACAAATTTAGCGGGGAGTTTATAAAATGTTTTTCTTTGGTTGATTCCAATGGTTCATTACCGAAGATAAAAAACCAAAATGACGAACCAATTTCACTTGACTCAAAATTAGCTCAACTGACGGAAGTAAAGGAATCTTCTTCGTTAGTTGCTTCGATCGAAGGATTCGTAAACACCAGGGAAATGATGAACACCAGATTTCAGAGTATCAGGAGGATCAGAGTTTGAACAAACAAAAAACTTCGGTAAGTTGGGATCCGGTCTGAAGACTCAATAAAGTGAAATGAGGTCAACATCGAACAAAACATTTTACATAATGAAACATGAAAATCCTTAAACAAGGGTAGAAACTGCAAACCACCACTAAATCGATGTTCGCAGTAACACAGTACCGCGACGTTATTCGTACGAATTCACGCGCGTTGTCTTTCGAAATGGGACTTTCAAATACTCAAATAGATCGGCTCTTCGGGGAGGAAACTCGAGTGAGAAGCAGAAGTTCGCAGCGGAAACGTAACCGTCAAATTAAAGGCTCCTTCTAACAACACTGAGTGGAATGAGGGGTGTTAGAGGGCAATCGGAACTTCAAAAGTATCCAAGTCACGTTTTCATCGGTAAAGTTTTCTAGCGGTTTCCTAACCCCACCACTTGTCTCCATTCGGCAACAGACGTTAGTTTGTGTTTACGTTATTTTGCAATGTTTTTTTTTTTTTTTTTTCATTTGTTCTTGTAGCGATAACGGCTGTGTTTATTCCGGACCAGTTGACTGATTGTGCCGCTTCCTCACCGATTCTGCTAAGAAGGTGGAAGTTTATTTATCGTTTTTTATTCAATTTTTACATGCGATTTTTAGTGGTTCTAACTGCTTGGTAACATTGTCGATTTTAGATGTTTTCAGCCTTTATTTACGTTTAATTTGAGTGAAAAATGGATTTTTTCGAAGTGTCAATAATAGAGTGTTGAAGAACTGGCTTTTATTTATTTATTGACACCCTGTCAATGATGGAGATTTTGCAATTATCTTCATTCAATATCTAATATAATTCGATTTTCAATTAGGAACAGAATGGTGTTTGATTTTTTGAAAAATGAAGGTTGGATCCAACTTTTGACAGGGGGTGCCAGTAATAGTTTCGACCTGGGTGTCAATAACTGGAAATCACCTGTAGTTTCCAGTTATTGACACTCTCCGTTTTGTGAACTGTCAGAGAAACTGTGAGGAAATGAAATGGCTCCGAAAACCCCAAAATCAACGAAGTCAATTATACCTTGGTTCGTTCCCCTATGTAGTATGACAAATAATTGTTAGCCGACCCGACTTTTTCGGGTCGAAAATACTGTATTTTTGAGCCCACGAGAAATCATCGCGTCACTCAATTTCCATTCTACCGAATTCAACCCGCTTTAATTTAATTATTATGAATTATTCTACCCAAATCGAAAATCAACTTTTATCGACGTTTTCGAGTCGAACTGGTCTTGTCTAAGGACCATTTTATCTCAAATTAATACCTATTCCCCATTAGAAATCGACTTTTTTCGCGATTTTTTGACGATTTCGAGACGAATTTCGGTTTGTCCGATGAGTAAATCCACCTCAATCCGAGTCAAAGTTGAACCTTTTCGAGTTTTTCAACTTTTTCGGGTCGAATTTCGATTTTTCCGATGAGTCAATAGTCTTATTCTATCCTAATCAAAAATGAAATTTGTCAAGTTTTTCTGACGTTTTCGAATCGATTTTTCCGATAACTCAATTCAACTGAATTTTGACACTATCATAATCAAAGTTGAAATTGTTTGTGAGTTTTTTCGATGAACATTGGTTAAGTCGAAAGTTCATTTCATCCTAAAATCCTCATCTCAATTTGGAAACTCAATCCAAAGTACAAACAAAATTTTGTTCGAGTTTTTTCAACGTTTTCAAGTCGCATATTGGTTATGTTGAAGGTTCAAACCCTCAACAGTAGCCCCTCCACCCCTGGGGTTCAACCCTCAGGTTGGTTGATGGTTGAGGGTTCATCCTGAATAAACACCTCGAATCAATTAGAAATCAACTTTTGTCGCGTTTTTTAAATTCGAATTTCGGTTTTCCGATGAAACCTTTCCATCTCAATTAGATGTTTATGAAATTTCGGGCAACAAATAATTTCATCGACTTTACAATCGTTATTTCACGAACGATTTCGTTCGCAGCGGAATGCAGAAATCAAACGAGACGAAACGACATTGAGCGAGCAAGTTCGCGGGATTGGATCGGAACCAAGCTGACAGATGTTGGCCGCTCCTCTCTACGTCTATTTAGTCTCCAAACAGAAATACTCGTAGTTGTCTCTGATTGGCCACCGCTCTCGCTACCCATTTTCCCAACCCTTTCATCATCTCATTAGACGCAAGTCCTGCCCGAAATGGGCGTCGATAATGTTGTTTCAACCCGTTTCAATCCGATGAACGACCGTTGATTAAATACGTTCAACTGATCCCAAGTTGGGTTTGTGTAGTAGCCTCCGCGTGGCACAGGAATTTAATTTCTTTCAAACCCCAAACGTAAAACGAACCAATCAACGGACCCAATAAACGATATTATGAAGAGGCACACAGAATCAGATACTTGAAAGTAATAAAAGCCGTTAAACAACTCGACAATGGGCTGCGTGTAGAATTATGGTCGATCACAAAAAGGAATACATTTAAAATCATCGGTGCAGATATCAGCAGTAGTTGCATTTGCCATTTTTATTTTTTCCGGACGTGAATCCGGATTATTGACGTTCTACTGTAGGTATATGCAAAAAAGAGATAACCCAAATCTATTTAGTTTAATTGCCGTGAGCATTAATTTATATTTTTAAATCAAATTACCAACTCCTCCGGTGAGCATAAGAGGTTGAAGAGGGAGGAGAAAATTGTATTTTTATGGCCGGTTTCATAAGTTAACAACGCTTCAATCGACTCCCAGATCTTGACTACACAAGTGATTCACTTGAAGTGAATAGGAGAATCCCAATTGAGACGAAACAACGGTTAATAATAATTATTAGAGACATGAACAATGGAATTTGAGGACACACTGATGGCAATCGTTCTGCCCGAAGCCTTTCTTAATGCTGAACCCCAAGACTATTTCAGCGATAAATCAGTTATTCCATCACAGTAAATAGGTACCTACTCCTTTTCAGAAGATTGCGATGCTGGGTCGCGTAGAGAAATCTTTTACACAACTCGGTACAATACCTACTACTCTTCACGGGACAATGAAAACCTGTTATCTTTGCAATGCGTTTTACCGTCAAGTTTGGTTCAAGATACGGCATCGTATGTACGAGTGTCACCGTATCGACGCCACAAGGGCGATTCGCTGTATTTAGTTTTGTATGTGAGTTTATTAGCGTTTAGTGGAAGTAAAACAAGGGTGAAAATTTCATTCAATGAAATTAACTCAATTTTCTTGTATCAACGAAAATAAAAATCAGTTCCCCTAATGAGCAAAGCCCGCAATAGGGAGAACGAAACGTGTCCGAGCATTTGAATAAAAATTTTCATAATAGTAATCATCACCTCTGCACAGTCTAAGAAGTTGAAAAAAATAAAATAAATAAATAATTGCACATAAGTGCATTACAATAAAGTAGGTAGGTGCTTCAAAATAGGGTTTTCTTCAGCAGAAACCACTTTTTTGTTATATTAAATTTTTCTGGTCTGGACGTACCCTCAAATTTTCCTTCAAGTCAGGTGGAAGAGAATTTTAAAAGCTGATTATCATCAAAAAATGAAAATTTAATGAGACCGATGGTCTAACAGAGGGCAGACCGATTTGCCCCTTGTGCTGAAATCTAGTCACAATCTCATGAGATGGGTGTGTCTCTTTTCTCATTTGAGACCTGCTTCAAACTATACAATTCCACGAGGTGCTCAAGTTTTAGGATATGCTGCCTATCAAAGATGGGCTGGTGAGCTCTAGAAATTTACTCGTCGAGGGTACACGTAACAATGATCGCACACTTTTCGTCTGTATGTATGCGATCAAAAATTTTGATTCAAAATATTCAACATAGTAATATTATGTTATGTGACAGTCCACAGGAAAACGTACCTTAGCTTTCGAAAGCAAATTGTTTAGCAGAACGAAAAAAATCATGCAGCCATAAGCACGAATTTTCGAAGAAATTCCATTAAAGAGCATGATGACCATGAAGAACATCTCAAGTATCAACCACGTTCCTTCATCTTCAAAGTGATAAGTGAATAAGATATAGCAATTCCGACTTGACCATCACATTCAGCGTGTAAAAACCTTCAAAATGAGGTGCCACTAGACAGACCATTTCATTTTTGGAATTCAAGGGTGAACCCCCCCCCCCCCCACGCGCACAAAACTAACCATGACGAACGTATCTTCAAAGTACTCAAGTTTGAAAACGAAATGTGGTATCGCAATTCTGACTTCACGATTGTATTCAGCGTGTAAAAACCTTTAAAATGACTTGTCACTTATCAGACTTTCATTTTTTGGGTGACGTGCTAAGGTACTGTTGAAACGTATGAAAGAAAGTTTAACCCATCTACGGACTTTTGCTACAGTGTAACACCCTAGATGCGGGACTGCCTGTTATCCCCACCATCCTCTCCTTCCATCGCCCGTCTCTCCCCCGCACCAGCTATTCTCTATTCTCACCTCTCTGCCTTCGTTCAATTCGTACAATTTAAATCAATTCAAAAGGAGTTTTATGGTTTAATTAAAACCCTCAACAGGTTATGGGCACAGTGTACCGCGAGTTCCGTATCTGTCGCTATAAAGTATAGTACGTGTAATTCCGCGACGCGTTACCCGCTGCAATGTTTTCCTGTTGACGGTCACATAAATTATAATGTTGCAAAGCCCGCTTCGCGACGGCGACCGAAAATTTTCTTCGTACGAGTATTTCTGTTGAAAGATTCGGCTAAGTGTTGTAGCTATTCAATTCGTCGGAATATCGATAATGTGCGTAACCAATCATATAGCCTTACAGTAGATAGTTGAAACACTAGGGACACGTACTATGTAATGAATAATGATGTTTTTTATTAATCAACTAAAAACATCAGCAGCAAGATCTGATATTAAATTAATTGATTAAATAAGTGCACTATAAACCTGTCGGTAATCCCAGCGGCAGTCGTTCTAAGCAAAACAGATCCACACGAAACACGAATATATAGTGTGCAACGATCATCGTTGAAAGATGTTTGTTCTGGAGAAGAACTACATGATCCATAACCTGTTTTGTAGTCCTTAAACATCAAAGTTCAGTGATGAAATCTGAATTTAACTGAGATCCACCAATTTCGAGGAGTTCGAACACATACACGAGGAAAGCCCCAAAAGGTGGATAGATAGTTTTCAAGGATTTCCTCAGCGTGAGTGACATTATTTTAAAGGAGTTAGAGTGTTGGAGCAGTTTGCATTAAGTTAATGGACTCGATGGCGCAATATTAATCTAAATAATCTGATGTCAGTGTGTTGGGAAAGCGATAAGGTCAACCGTGTGTCCCTCTCTCCGTAAAGCCGACCCTAATTGCTTGAAATTTGTTGCGGTCCCGTGGAAGGAATCAAGAATTAATGGTAATTAGAAGGCTGGTGGGTTACAGAGGATAGATAGGGCAGCGGTGAGGCGGGAGTGAAGGGGGTTTAACGTTGAATTATATAGTGCGACCAGGGGGGATCTAGCGGGGATTCGCTGGAGGAATTGTCAACATACGACGCGAGGAAGTCCAGGAATCGATACCTTCTCTGCGGGCCGAACCGTTTTGGGAAAGAGACAAGGGAGGAGTAGGTAAAGGGCGGTTTGATGTCTCCCGAACCGCGAGTTTCCCTTCGGACCAGGGCAACACACTAACTTGATTACCCTCTCAAAAGCGACCTCGACCCTCACATTCGCTGTCACAAATCGTACCCTTCGAAATTGAACTCGCGGGCCTCCTGTCACATCAAAGACACGGAGCAAAACGTGACTGACTGGCAATAACTCGTGTTGGAGCAAACCGCGGAATTAAAACCTGACGCAACAGTCGTCTGTGGACTGACAACACGTGAATTTCGTCATTGCAATACATTAAAATGTTCGAAGTATTGTTCATACCGTTATCACTCCGCCTAAAGCGCCAATCTGCTTTTTTGGTCATTTTCGTTCAAGTACACTTTTTGATACCCTGAGTTGGACACACCATGCCAGAGCCGACATATGTAATTCCCAGTGGGTTTTATTGAAAAAGAAGAAATTCGTTTCGCGTATTTCTAGATGTACTAAAACAAAAATGATTAAAAAAAACAGAGTGGCGCTTTTGGCTCGTTTTGTACCGGAAAATATGAAACAAATGTATAATACGTACATTGATTTAAACCTTTAAACCTTAAACCTTCTGCTTTAAACCTTAAACCTTCTGATTTAAACCTTTAAACTTTAAACCTTCTGAAATTGAGGTTTTTCACACAATTTGGCTAACTTGAAAATTTAAACTTAAACTGTTTCGTTGAGTATGTTAAGAGTCACTTGTTAAAGTAATATCGAGTGTCAGAATTTGTTTTTCTTTTTCATTAGATAATTTTCATTCCCACAGATTGTCGTTTATTTTTCTATTTTTTGCAATTTCTGTATTACGTTTGTCACATGATTTCCATTAAAATTGTCTGTTATTAGGCATCATGCCCGTTTATGGTAATAAAATAAATTAAAACACTTTTTTTTTCACGTCCATTCTCCAATGGCAACGTTTGTGCGCTAAAGCGATCTGAAATTGAAAAAAAAAGGCTTTTTCGAACCACCCTAACGTGTATACCACACACATTACCCATTCCATACGTATTACCCAGACCTTTTAACAATTTCTTCACTGCTCAAGCGGGGTGTTCGATGAAATAAGGAACTTGAGGAGCGTTCACATCCAAACCACTTTCAATTTCGATCAGAATATCGGCTGGACGGTTAACTAAAGCTGGGTTCACATGGTCGCGTAATCGACGTAAGCGCAAAAGCGTAATCGACGTAGGTGGCGAGGGTGGGAGGCGCGTAAAAGCGTTTTACGTCGGTGTTCGTTCACATGGTGGCGTAAGACGCTTAGGTGCGCAAGAGGCCAATGCGCAATGCACCCTTGTTTTCCCGCATTTTTCGTTATTCCGTTGTTTGTGTTGAAAACAGCGGTTTCCCGCGCTGTTTTTTTTCTCGAGTATTACCGCGTTGTTTTGTTCTACCCGCCAATTTCATCACACGAAACAATCATAGACACGAAACACGAGACACGAAATGGTAAACGGTGAACAGTAAACAGTCGCTGGAAGATGTGGGAGATCAGCTGTGACGGATCCGCCATTTTTACGTCGACGTAAAAGCGCAAAATATCTAATTTTTCAGTACGCTCGCGTAAGAGCTCGGCGTAGACGCTTCCCCGCCCATCAACTAGCCGGTAGCCAATCAGGAGGCTTTACGCTTTTACGTTTTGTACGCTTTTACGTCGATTACGCGACCATGTGAACCCAGCTTGAGAGGACTGTATTGAATGTGTGAAGTCAAATAATATTCAATATTATCTCTTATACGATTTCTAAAGAAGAAAATAATATGTCAAAATTCTATAAATGTAGTGCGGCGGACTTTCGAAATCGTATACAAACTGAATTATCAACTGGTCGGGACCTTTACACTACGAAACTATTGTAGAGTAGCGAGTTAGCTGCGGGAAGTTGAAACCTGGCCCTGAAGGGAACAGAAACCCACAGAAACTGAGTTGTGACGGATCAATCTTTCACGGTCCGCCCGCACCCCCATCACCCGCCAGTTGGGAACTCAAACCACCTTGTGCTCAAGTATAATATAATACAAACTCCTTCTATGTCTGAAACGTCAACTGGTCTCAATTACTCCGCTTCTACCTTGAATCATCGACAAGTTCCTTCTGGGTGTGATGAGGAAGTTGAAATGAATTGTACTGGTGCCGTACTCGCACTAATTTTGACCCTCATTTTTGTACGCAAAGGAGCATTTGGATGTACTAGGAAAATTCGAAATTATTAAGAGTCCAGGCAACGAATAGTTATTGAACAACTTGTTAGGAGGTGAACAAAAGTCGCCACCCGGGGGGTTGGAAAGCCTCATTTTTCCAGATATTCGCTCTTGACAGTATGTAATTTTGGAAAAAAAGTTTTGCTCCACATTTTGGCTCTTTTTAACCGGATAACTCTTCAACCTTGCACCGAAACACTAAATGCTGGCCGTAGGGTTGCTGAGCATTAAATTATTTTCGATAATATAATATACTATATATAATATTACTTTACTATTCACATATTGATTACTAGACGATTACTGGAATTATTATATTACGTTACTATTTTATCTATTAACATGAATAATGTTTTTGCGGTGGCCTACCAGAGTTGAAAAGCGTAACGAAGTTTAAGTCACGAAATTATGTCACGAAGATTTTTAATGATTTTCACGTACAACCGAGCCGTTTCTAGGGAAATGAAACTTCTTTAGTTTTCAACGGACAAAAATCGTTCTCCATTCGTTGGAAAGCCTTTAATTTATGC
The DNA here is from genome assembly GCA_963920205.1 of Stenodema calcarata. Classification (NCBI taxonomy): domain Eukaryota; kingdom Metazoa; phylum Arthropoda; class Insecta; order Hemiptera; family Miridae; genus Stenodema; species Stenodema calcarata. Next base: position 1,889,391 of record OY986058.1, read on the forward strand.
ATAAATTATATACTGCCAAAACCGCTGTAAATATCGAAGAAGCTGAGATACAGCCCTGAGTAAATAAAACTGTAAACAACATTCTAATAAATTTTCCGCACATTTCTTAATATTTTCCATACAGACAAAGAAAAGGGATAAGGAAAAGGGGAAACGGGACGCAAAAACATTATTCATGTTTTGCATAGCAAATACCTCGTTCTATACAAAGTATAGAAGAGAAAAGATCCGGGGGGTCCAGGGGGGATTGCCCACCTGGCGAGGCGCGAAGCGCCGAGTTTTTCTTCAAATTTTTGAAGCTGTTAAAGTGTTGAGCTAGAAATCTGAAGCTTTGCGACAACTATTTAGACGTCCAGTAATCAATATGTGAATAGTAAAGTAATATATATTATTTAATGAATATATTATGAATGTAATATATATTATTAGTATATTATACTATAGTAGTGAAAATAATTTAATGCTCGACAACCTATGTTCAGTTCTTAGTTTTTCGGTGCATCGTTGAAGAGTTTTGAAGAATTTTTTTTCTTCTAAAATTAGTAACTTTCAAGAGCAGATATATCTCGAAAACTACAAGATATCGAAAAACATGACAGAGTAAAACTTGTAGCAAATTTAATCAGCTTTCATTTTGTACAGAGTGTAGGTAGGACAGATGTTTCCGAGATATAAACAAAAAACCGAAAAATCCCCGGAATAAGGGCTACGGGTGGGGACTTCTGATATGTTCACCTATTAACTAGACCAAACAATGTTACGAAGTCAAAAATTGTGTTCCAAGCATTTCACTCAGTACCTTTTCATTGACTGAGCTATGCATAGCTATGGGTTGTGCAAATTTTTGAATGACTAGCTATCGGTCCCGTCACTTTGACCCATTCAACCTTATACAGCCAATCAGAAGCTGTTTCCTTTCACTTGGTCGCAACAAATCCCAATCGGCCATTCACTTTGTATCCCCTCCCCTTCACTTCCAAAGCTAATACCAATCTGGTCTCTACATAAGTATTCTGTAATGCACCTTCACCGTATTGTTTTGTTACTGACGTTGGTTCAATGACCAAAACCGGTCAATAGTGTACTCATGTTTCAGTGAAAATAAACAATTTTTTTCAACTAGGTACTTACTCTTGTCTTTTTAGACAATTTGTGAAATATAATACGCTGAGTGTACAACTTTCCGCTAATATATTTATGAATGCCAGTCTATGTTGACATTGGGCCCAATCTCTAACGTACATCTGAAGAAACGGGGTTTCATTTCTGTGTTAATCCTGGATAAACTCACCCAGCAATTAAATGCTCGAGGATGCGGAAAAGAGGAGAAAATGTATGTCGCACTCGGCCAGGCTCGGTAACCGAGCTTTCCCCTTCACATGTTGTTAACAGGCTCGGTTTCTGCGAGGGCTCTTAACCTCAAAGCATTTAGGGAGGTCCCTCGTGTTCAGAGACTTACCAAAACTTACCCAGTGGCCTCTCGCTGTATCTCAAAGTCACTTTATACGCCCTTTTCTCCTCCTAATCCCACAGTAATTAATTTTGAGAAGGACCTCCGGACCGTTACCCAAAGCCAATTATCTTCTGGCAATAAGAATTTTCTCATTACCCAAACTAATGGATCATTATGCTTCTTTTCGATTGGCTCTATATGAGATTAATTTGTGAAAGCACACAATAAACCATCAACTATCTAATTCATCTGCAGTACAAATCCAAACTCATTCAACGATAAATTAACCCGCTTGTTTAGCGGTACGAGTACATATTAGAGAGCCTATGTTTTATAAAATATATTTTACAATCTTATGAATTCATTTAGGTCACCTTCATTTCATAATTAGCTAAACCATAGGCTTTTATTACCTCGAATGTATCTCAAATTATTAACACTTCTCAGATGGTATTGGACTGTTAAGGACAGATTTCCTGTTTCATAATTAGCTCTGGTACTCACTGCTGCTCACTGGCAGGGGGACGTTGTTGGAGTGTCAGGTGAGTTATGACCAGGTATCATTGGATAAGGGATACCATCTTTATTTGATACAACCCCATCAAACCGAAACCATGGTTTTCCGGCCTTCTCTTCGACCGCCAAGATATTGTCCAGTTGGACGGGTTAAGAACCAACCATTGGAATATAAATCGAAGTTTATATCTAATGGGAATGACAGCAAATTACTTGCACTGCGGCGTTGAAGAGGATATGGTCCACGAAATAATGGATTGCGCATTTTATGAAGAAGACAGAGAAGAATGGGGACAAGTACGTGAAGATTAGGACTTATGTACACTGGTCAAAGCGGCAAGTACGAGACAAATGAAAGAACTTCTGAACGTTATGAAAAGAGCTGGAATCAGGTTATAAAATTGTGAACTCTTTAAAAATATGAATTTGATCATTTGTAAATTTGATTATAATATAATTATGTGAAAATATCATGAACATGGAATTGAGCTGGCAATATGTGAAATAAACACAAGGTCAAAAAAAAAGCTCCGGTATAGAATGAAGGGGATTGTCATGTTGGCATTTAGTTTTCTACTGGGTACAAGTTAGAGTGTAACTGAGTTGGACGAGGAAGAGACGATACGACAGGTAATTTGTAGCCTTTCCGCTCATACAGTTCGGTTAACCGAGTAAGCTTAGGCATCGAATAATGTAATAATATTATGTGAGTTAGGTTGATCGATTTCTCCAACAAGTCACCAGGAAGGGCCTTGAGGTTCTTCCACTTTCCCTGGATATAAATGTACATGAATTCCGGTTTATTGCACAGAAAGGCTCGAGACCCAAGATTCATACACAAAAGGAGTTCCCCAGCTTCCTGCCCTTTTTGCCACATCTTTATTAACGATCCACCTCAACACGGTTCTGACCTTTGGAAATGCTGTGGTCCCGTGTTGGCTGTCGATAGAGCCAAACTTGAAAACTTGGTCGCGGAAATGAGCGGGTTTGAAGACAACAATTCAATGAAAGGGAAGCGGAATAGTTTGGACGTGTTTGTTCGGGGGCGATCTCGGTAACGATCTCGTTATCTCCAACTCGAACACGGGGAATCCGATGGTTTCAGAGATCGTTGGAAAGGTGAAATTTCACTTTATGGCGATTATATGGGGGAGCAGGGGATGAAACTGCCTCTCGAGAGACGGGGTAAAATTATACGAGTTGAACGGCGGCTGCCGGGATTCATGAAGCACAAGTGAGAACACAATTTCTTATGCTGCTGGTGGTATGCACGACGACCAAACTATACAGAGATCAGAGACACTGTACAGAGATCATAACTCTTAGTTCTAGCCAGAATCCCAATTAACGCCGTAGGATACCACTTTTGAATCCGGGTCGATCTTGTTGGCTTCTCTTTCATAATTAAATTTCTACTTTCTCAATTCAATGGATTGAAGTTGAATTCTGTAGCGGGGATTTGTCTTTTTACATCTACTCAATACTACCTTTAAAAAAATTAGCATGTTTCTTATAATACCTTGTATAAAATGTATAAAATTGATCAAACGAAGAAAGGTTGAGGTGAAAATTGAACGTGTTCCCAACGTACAAGTACTACTACTGCGCTGGGGGTACAAAAAACCTTACAGACAATGGCAGATCTCGAGCACTTTTTGGGCATATGTCCAATATTGAAAGCGCAACGACTCAATTGTTTTGGAGAAAGTGTACTCACTTTGGACAGGATTGCGCGAATATTTGGTGGTGAGGATGAAGTTGGATTGTGTAAGTACCTAAAAACCGCTCTTCCATACGGTAATTATCAAGTCTCTCAATTTAATTATTATTAATTTATATATTATATCTTATCAAGGAAAGCAGTTTTAAACAAACTTGCAATCACCTAATAATTAAATTGAGAGACTTGATAATTACCGTATGGGAGAGCAGTTTTTAGGTACTTACACAATCCAACTTGATCCTCACCACCATATTATTCTGTTATTACTCTGTTATCTTCTTTCTGTTATTTGTGTTGGGTTGTAATTGTTGATGCTGCTATTATGCCCCATTTGTGGTATGAAAGCATAGACTAAAATGATATAACAATATCAAACTTTAATTTAGTGGGTACCTATAGGCATTCAAACCAAGAATCGTGTAATTTGGCTATTAATATGTAAGAAATGTATTAGACCTCTAACTAGAATTTATTAGACGTTATAAATGTGTTCGAATTATAAAAGGTCTAATAAATTATAAATTTATTAGACCTTTTGAATGTGGTGATCCCCGGCTGGCGGTTGTTACAGCCATAGCTGTTTGGAAAAATGGAAAAATTTGGAGGAATTGTTAGAAAAAAAAGAATAAGAAATAAAAACGCTTTTTCTATACATAGATACATGTATCTAATGGCAGATCTTTGTTTGGGCTCTTTATTGTAATGGATGATGTGTATAAAATGAACCAAAATTAATGATGCATAGCTGTAAATTTGATTTGGTTTCCAACACTTGTCCAAGTAATATCATATTGGCCATCGAAGTCATATCACGTGTAATTCAGAGTTGCGAGCATACACTTGATTCCCGTGATTATTAACGAACCGTTAGGGAATATACGGTAAATATGTGGTGTGGCGATTAATTGGGGCTTTCACAATGTTTGCTTTCCTGGCCTGAAGTGTCATATCGCAATCCCCTTCAGCAAGCGAATTCGTGGTTAACGCATTTCCCAGTTGTTTAATTGCTTTCAAGTTTCCACGTTCGAGTCCCCTAAAGGGAACCGGGAAAAGGGCGAGTTCGGTTGTGAGAACGGGGACGTCGTTTGTACGACAGAGGAAAGAGAGAATAACTCAAAAGTGGTTTTTGCAGGTGAAGGAGAGAAAACCCTACTGATTCAGTGGGGTCCGAGAATATACGGGAGATAACGCCTCGATCGTTTTCTCGACCCTTTCGTACCTTTGTACTCCCCCCCTTGATTAGGGCGTTCGGTTCGACTGGATAAAAACCGTCGTTATTAATGATTCCTACAACACAATGTAACCAATAGGTTGAGGGTCCCTGTGGAAATAATCGAAGACTCCATTGGACTCCCCGTAGTGTTTTTCACATTTCCTCCCCTTATTAGGGCTCTATAGGCTCGTTCGTTTATTATCTTGAGGCCCCACATGAACAAAAACACCACTAATACCGAGTGGGCGTCATCACACTCATGCTTTGCCTCAATGTTAATGGAACGCGAGTCTTTGTCTTCGGATATTGCGGCCCAACGAGTAAAAAATCCAAAACTTCGAACGAAACGTTGAAAAGAGTAAATCCCTAGGAACATTTTTCATCGCCGTCGAACTTTTTTCTGCGATCAGCGTAAACACGATTGGGATCGTATCTCCCCGAGTCGATCTTACTCGTCCCTCCAAAAAACCCCATCCAAACAAATGAGGGTATTTGAAATACCTACCGGTGTTCTCTATTATCACGGCTAATTACATGAAAAGTTTCAGCAACTCCTACACTGAAAATGAATGCCTTCAAGTCCTTGCACTTCTGTTCTCATGAGCCGTTTTATAGGTAAAAATCATAATTCATTTTCCTTTTACTTACAAGGTTTTTAATAATCAAAGTATAAACCATTGTGCTCTATGGTTTGACGCCATCTGGAAGCCAACTGTATAATTCCCTGATGGTACCAGTCTTTCGGTTTTATACCGAAGAACTAACGAACCCCATTTTCAAATTCATTTGCGTTGTTGAATGTTTTTCCACAAAGGAAGTGAGCCTTAGCCAACGAGGTGTTTCGTACTTTTTTGTGTGCAGGCCACCCAATGATTGCTACTGACCAATAATTTCGAGTCCGGCCAAAGCTGTTCTTAAAAACGATAACTTACGAGTAAGTATCTTTTTCTTTCTCTTCTTTTCAATAGAGCAATCACGAAATCTTTGAAAACCAAGTTTTTGTGCAGCTCAGGTCCTTGTGTTTTAAGTGAATTCATGAAGAAAATTAATGAGTCTGGTCAAGAATGCCTATTAAAAAACACCGGGAAATCTACCGGTAGGTAGCTCAGTCTACCGGAATCTACCGGTTTTTTCGACGAAGCCTACCGGACAAGTGGGCCACAGTTATGGCATCACTGGACATCAGCGATAGTGCTCATGAGTGTAGGCAGGATTTAGCCAAGGGGGAGGAGGCCAAGTTCTCGAACGTTCCAGTACGTCCTCCGAGCGATTCCTGGAGGAATGGTGCCTATCAGCTTCTAGAACTTGAACTTATCAGAATTACCTCCCCTTTCTCGCTCACCCTGTATGTTCAACCTACCTACCTACCTGGAACCTTCTCTTACTATGAATTATCACTAAAGAAATGTGACAGGTGTCACAAAAGACATGTTTCCAAATCCCAATAATACCTTCCCATGCCCCTTACCAACGCATTCAATTCTAGTGTTTCTTTTAAATAGGGTCAGCACGATTTCTGCACAAAAGTCTGGGGGAGGGGGTTCCCATCGTACCATGTGTACGCCCATAACAGCGCAACGTTCCTGAAACGAGGGTTTTTTGCGCTGTCGACGACGCCGTACACCTCAACCCACAACTTCGTCACATCGGAAAGATTAACCGACTTCTTTAGACATAAATAATTTATTTATTTATTGTCAATTGACAATTGTGGTCCCATTTCGAAGGCAAGTTAGAAATAGCACCCATGGCCAAGCGACCCTCTTCCAATGTCCTTTGATTAGCAACACTAAAACCGGGGGTTTCAGTGTCGCTACCTTTGATTCATCAGCAAAATTCACGGGTGAATTATTTTTTCCAAGTTTTTTCCAAGGGTTTTTTAGGAGGTCCCATAAAAAACCCTGACTTGGAAAAAATAACCCTGAAGAAAAACCCTAACATTCCTTCCACCCAAAAAACCTTGTCAGCGAGAAAAACCCTAAATCTAGGGGGAAAATCCCTGACTTGGCAACCGAGCTGAGTACATTTACATTTAAAAACAAGCCGTCACTTAAGATCCCACATGGGCTAACTCACTTTTTCCAACTTTACAGGAGAGACAAAACAGTGTGCCCAGTCTTGCTACAGAATTTTCTGCAATTTTGTTCTGCAGTTCATCTCATTACACACTCGTATGGAGACCCAAGAATAGTAGAACACAATTGCAGAAAAGTCTATAGAAAGACTGGACACACGTTTTTTGTCTCTCCTGTAAAGTTGGGAAACGTGAGTTATCCTATGTGGGACCTTAAGTGACGAAGTATAGCCTGGTCAGTTCCCAAAGGAGCACAAATGAGTTGTTGAATTCACTACGGGGAATGGAGGCATTTACTATTTATTACATTGTAATACTGGTACGAAAAACTGGAGAGAAAACATTCCTTAAGAAATGGAAACCAGACGATAACATGGCCTACGCCGGAAGAATTTGACGATAGATAACATGGCTTTGGATTCAGCCAGTGAGGCAGTTCTCAAATAAGGCAGTTTTTATTTACCCTGAAAAGTAGTCTATATTGAATTGTGCACGATGTACGATCGTCGATGTCAGGAATGTGAAATACTAGTAAAAATTTCGATTTTTGAGGGACGATATTTTTTTCCAATGCCTTTAGATAGCGAAGAAGGAAAAATGAGTGAAATATTCTCACACAAAATTTGAGTATCGAATTCGCAATCAATTCGTAATATTGCAGTGAGTTGATAAGAGTGTGAACGGTAATCGTATCGTCCAGATCAGTCATCGATCGGTTCAAAACATTGTACTGGGAAGTGTTTTTGGCGAGCAATAGCTGTGAAAACACTGGGGTCCAATTAGATTGGAACAGGGCGTCGAGAATCAATCGGTCGTTCACGCTGGATGACCACGGGGGTTGAATTCCTTGGACGATGTTTACAAGGCCAGAAGATTGAAATGGTCCACAATCCGCTTTAGTGGAGCACTATAAGCGCGATAGCGTTGTAGGAAACATTAAATTTGATTCAATGTGTGATTTATAGTTGGAGTTGTCTTCAGCACGTCATTTTCTGCTTTTAGTTGTGAGCAAAGCCATTGAACCCAGAAAAAACAAAAACCTTCTTTCCAGAATAATTGGAAATGTATGGGACCATTAGTATCGAAGAAACGACTTTCCAGCCAGACTCAGAACGTAGAATCACGAATGTTATCTGTGAGCATTTTGATGGACTTCCTCACGTTCCACTTGCTACATCACTCCTCAGTTTGGTTTGAGCACTGGCGTTTACATTTGAAGAGTTCAAGGGAGAAAGGGGTGATATCCATTTTTATCGGTTTTGATCACACCTTTCAATCAGTTCATATTGCCATCAAAACTGTACAAAAAGCTGCGTCCAATATCAAACGAGAAATATAAATATCTCGATCACCTAAATCAGTTTTGTAGCTCAATGAAGGCATGTGTTACGAGGGACTAACTCACATGACAAGAAAGAAGAAAGAACGAGTAAAAACAAATAATAATAATAAGGAGAAGAAAAAACAATCAGCAATATAAACAAAAATGGTTATTAAGTCAAGTTTTTCTGCTGATTTATTCATGTCGTGACGGTGTTAGTCAAATTATCGCTCCCTTTCTTCCGTGTTTTGATGGACATCACTCTTTTTTTCCCTGTTAAGTTCGAGTTTTGGTTGAATAAAAGGCTTTAATTGGTGGTACGTATTTTATTTTTAATTCCTGATGATTCATATGCATTAACTACTAGTTTAGGAACCCACTGGATGCATACTAATTTGCTGAAGTTTCAAACATTCAAATTCGTTTATCTCGAAATCAGAAATTATGGATTCCTCCCTCCTCTGTGGCGCGATTCTGGGACTTGTTAAAGCATCATGACGACAACAAAACGTCGTTAAGATAGCGAAAGTGTCGGTGTCGCTATGTAACAACGATCATGAGGTCAACCACCTCTACGGACTTGTTGGGTTGTGGAGTGGTGAGTGGGTGGACTTGTTGGGTTGTGGAATGGTGGGTGGTGGTTGTGTGGTCTTCTCGGGTGGGTGGACTTGTGGTGGGTGGCGGGTGGTGAATCTTTGTGATCGACTCTGGTTCGTCAGAGATCTGAAACCTATAAACTCCGAGCAATTACAACTTCTAAAATCAGAATTTTAGAACGAATCTTAAACGTACAAAAAGGTTGCAGTACTTGTCAATTTGCATTGCAAAAGAATGCATAGTTTAGGACAAATTTCGCGGTTTTCGTGTGCTACACTTTTTCCACGAATTGCAAACATGGGTATACACTACCCTAATGGGTTCATACAACATAGGTACTCTCTCAAGATCAGTAAATGATAGTTATTTCAGTATTATAAATTATCATTGATTATTAATTATTATTATCATTAATTATTGATAACTATTATCAACTAGCGTAAATAATTATCAATTATAGTAAATTATCAATAAGTATTCTTAGTTATTAATGATGTTGAGGGATGTCGAGGGTCGGTCAAATCATTTGACCGACCCTCGACATCCCTCAACATCTAGGAACGCGGTAGCGTTCCGCCCCGCCAAGCAAAGAAGTTGAGAAAACGACCGGTACCAAGTGTATGTTTACCGGACGTCACGAAACGCGTTTTCGAGGTATCCATATCTCGGCTCCTATTTGACCGATCAACTTGAAATTTGGTGTGGGTCTTCTTTGAGTGTATATTAGAAAGCCCTGAAAGTTTCAAATCGATAGGTCTAAAGGGAGCCGAGCTACATAACTTCAAAAACCCGGTTTTACGGCCTTAGATTGTTCTTCTCCTTCTTCTTCTCCTTCTTCTTCTCCTTGTTCAGACAGGCAAGGCTGGAGCCTCTCCACGTTGACCGATTGACTTGAAATTTTGCACAGAGCTTCATTTAACCTTGAGACAGAGCCTTATATAAAATTTAACCCATTATCTCAACCCAAAAAAGTTTTAGAAACAAAAAACCAGAAACTTTAGGAAAATTCTGTCCGCTTTGACGAGTCTACAGCCTGGGTAAAAGGACCAATCGACTTAAATTTTTTTACATACCTTCTTTATAGCATGTCTCAGTGCCATTTGAACGAAATAACCCATTATCTCAACCAAAAAAAAAATTAGGGACAAAAAACTAAAATTTAGGGTAATTTAGGCTAATTTTGGCCATATCTCGGCTCCTAGTTGACCGATCAACTTGAAATTTGGTTTGGATCTTTTTGGTGTGGATAAGAGAAAGCCCTGAAAGTTTCAAGTCGCTAGGTCTGAAGGGAGCCGGGTTATATAACTTCAAAAACCAATTACCATGTTTTTCTACTTTTTTCAGTCGGTCAAGGCTACAGCCTCTCCACCTTCGCCGATTGACTTGAAATTTTGCACGGAGCTTCGTTTCAAGTGTAGCAAGTGCCTTTTGAAAGATTCAAGTCGATATCTTTAAAGGGAGCCGAGTTATATAACTTCAAAAACCCGGTTTTTCACCCTTACCTGTTCTTCTTCTCCTTAATCAGTTAGGCCTTTCCACCTTCACGGATTGACTTGAAATTTTGCACAGAGCTTCGTTTCAACATCAGCCAGCGCCTTTTGAAAGTTTAACCCATTATCTCAACCCAAAAAATTTTAGAAACAAAAAACCTGAAATTTAGGCTAATTTTGGCAATTTTGACGAGTCTACAGCCTGGGTAAAAGGACCAATCGACTTGAAATTTCGCATAGACCTTCTTCATAACATGACCCACTTCAACAACAAAAAGATGTGATATCCCCCCAAAAAACACTCCGTGTAAAAATCACCCCGCCTCGCAAATATCATTCTTCAGAGGCCGGAAAAAGTTATGATATCCACTTTCCCCGCCCGCCCTTTTCCTCATTAAGGAGCTAAGTATAATGAAAAGCTTAACCACTTCACAAGCACCGTACCCCTTTCGAAATCTCCCCTTGGCGCTATTGCGAGACGTTTTTATTACTTCCACAAGCAACTAATACTTGATGGTGGTTAACGTTTTATACAAGTATTAGTTGCTTGTGGAAGTAATAAAAACGTCTCGCAATAGCGCCAAGGGGAGATTTCGAAAGGGGTACGGTGCTTGTGAAGTGGTTAAGCTTTCCATTATACTTAGCTCCTTAATGAGGAAAAGGGCGGGCGGGGAAAGTGGATATCATAACTTTTTCCGGCCTCTGAAGAATGATATTTGCGAGGCGGGGTGATTTTTACACGGAGTGTTTTTTGGGGGTCATTCTTACTGACGGTCAAACTAAATCACACACACTTAGTTATTCATAATTGAAATTTATTATTATTAATGATAGTTAATAATCAACTCGATATCTGAAACGATGTGCTGTTCGAATCATGAACAGAATGAACATTGACTCGGAAGGCTGCCGCACGATTCACCCTCATGTTGAAGACTTTCAATCTGCTCCAACTTTGTGAACGAACGGCTGGTCGTACAAAGCTCCGAATGGTCTTGAGAAATTCTAAAAATTAAACTCTATTCAAATCTCCATTAAAAAAAAAAGAAAAAAAATGTATTTGAATTTTTCAAGATACGAATTTTGCAAAATTCATTTTGAACCCCTTTCCATTGACCTAGGGTTATGAAAAGTTTCAAGAATCATAGTGCGGTTGGTCCGAACCCTCAAACCAGGTTTTTTTTTTTCATTTTTTTTCAAATCGATTTTTGGAATCTACGTATCTTGAAACGTAAACCCTCACATTTGGAGTAGGGTGGGGTAATTTTTTTCTTGGGCGATTCCAAAGATATATTACCGAATATAAACCAAAATCAGAGATACATCATGTTTTGTGGAATTATTGTCGGTTTTGACCAGCCTACAACTCCTGCGTCTCTCAAAAAGGACCAAGGGCCTGTTTCACAATGTTTTAGTAACTATTATTACGAGTTTTGGTAACTTGTGAATTCTGTTTCACAATAAAATTTTACTATATTTACGGAATTAATAGTGAATACTAGTAGTTTTACAAGGAGTCTGATTCACTATTCTCTCTTGTAAAATTAGACCTCCAATACATACAAGTAACTACTAAGTAGTTACTTGTATGTATTGGAGGTCTGATTTTCAAAGGTTGGTAATGTTTTTACAAGTCTTGTAAAAACATTACCAACCTTTGATAATCTTTAATCGCGAGTTGTGGGACATTGTTTTTTGGTTGTCCAAGTGAAAACATGTCCTTTGAGTCTGACGAAGACATTCAGGGGAGGGGTAATCAATTACATAGTGCTCAGCGACGAAAAAAAGTGATCCGTTCAAGATTAGATTAGAAGTTCCGATTTTTAGATTAGAAGTATTCTTGTACTACTAGTCTGAGAAATCTCCTTGTGAAACAAAAAATACAAGAACTCATAATATCATCACTTGTAAACTTGTAAATTTCACTGATATTACAAGCTTGTTGTGACGCAGGCCCCTGGTCATTCGTGAACGAAAGCTCATATTTGCGCTCATTATTCCAAATATTTTATATAAACTGCTCACAAATTGAAGTGGACCACTCAAGAAAATTAAGATATTTTATGATTTAGGTAACTCGATTGATTTGGCGTTTTCCTCCATTTTAAATAAACTACTTTGATAGCCCTTTCACAGTGTTAAAGAGATAAAAAACAAAAACAAAGTCTTAGTATCATTACTAAGAGCTGAGCTGCTTATTGGACTTTGTCCCATAAGGTCTTTTTTTTTTAATTTTGTATTGGCTCAAGATACACTTTTACGCCATATTGGGTATTACATTTTTCATTAATACATATTATTATTTACCTGATAATACATGTTTGTTTGTCCCCACTTGTGTTTTGTGAACATTATTTCCCTTTTATCATCAGTATTACTCCAACCAGTTCACTAGACAGTGCTTTATAATGCCTTTACGACGACTTAATGTTTAAGTTAGGTCATTCTCAACATGATGTTGGTCGTAGGCTTCAGTGCTCTCACACAGTTAAGGTAATGCGTCAGAAGTCGACACGTTAAGGAAGTTTGAACTTTGAGCTTACCTTTCACGTAGGGAAATAGTTTATTCTCATTGCAAACCTGTTCATTGTGTACCCAAGATCCTTCCCTAAAAGACCTGGCAGCGGGAAATATTATTCAACATGGTTTGAAAAGGGAAAACCCAGTTTTGTAGAAAATCCCAATGCTCTAGTAGTCGACACCAGTGACCAACCTTTTCTCCAGTAGTCGACATGGTTTTGCACTAGTAGTCGACCTACATGTGTTAGAAGTCGACAGTATCTCTTGAGTCAGTAGTCGACAGGTTTCGTCATTCCAACGTTTTCACTTTTTTCGACTTCCATCTAAAAAAATACATTCAACTGTGAATCGGAACTTGAAAATAGATTAATAAGATGTAATAAAGTAGTTATCGTACTTTTTATTTGCAAACAGCTCATTATCAGTCTCAAATTGCAATAAGTACTTAAGTAAAAAGGTATGAAAACTACGAGTATAGTCGAAAACTCATTGTCAGAAAATTGACACTACAGTTGGGCTTGGGTACCTATTTACATAGTTTTTGACATTTTCATGTCTTTGCTTTGGCACATAAACTGAAACTGGAAAAATTTGTTACCTTGATTCACCCTTTCCCTCAGATCACGTCAGAACACAAGCGACCGGCGGGCCTCTACGTCAGAGCCTATGACGCACGAGCGTATGACGTCAGACGGCTAGCAGGAGGCCAACTAGTACGTCAAAGCCTATGCCGTCAGAGGGCTGGCAGGAGGCCAACTAGTACGTCATAGCATATGCCTTAAGAGCCTATGACGTCAGACGGCTGGCAGGAGGCTAACTAGTACGTCAAAGCCTATGACGTCAGAGGGCAGGCTGGCTAGGTGATCGGGTGGTAGCGAAGGGAGGTGGTGATGACGTCGGAGGGGCCAGATATCTGAAACCCCCATTTCTTCCTCACTACTTTCGTAACCACCGTGAAATGTCCTAAAGGATCTCCGAGTTTCAGATTTTTGTCCACCCAAATTGGTCAGTCTGCCCATCGACATCTAATAAATCTTTTATTGAGGAAAACACTTCAGTAAATAGCGTTATACAACGGTTGGGATACATAAGCAACATAAAGATTGAGTAAACCAGAAAATGTTAGTAGATCCCTTATGCATTGTCATCCATCTGTGTGCGGGTTATGGGGTTACGGGTGTGCGGTTAACTCTCACTCTCAGTACAGTGTTTCTGTTTCGGGGTTATCAAACTGAGATAAAAAGTCCCCAGTCATGCAGCATGACTATAAGAGCGAATTTTCGAAGACACTGTATTAGCAGCTTTGAGCGCTCTGGCGTCCTTTAAACCCGCGTGTTTCTAAGCAACAACTAAAAACGTCAAACCATGTCTTTATCCTTAGCTCTTGCCCACTTTTGAAGAGGGTGTCGACTATTAGTGCAGCTTCGACTTCTGACGCATTACCTTAATGTTTTGATTTAATTTAAAAAAAATAATTTTCTTAAATTTTGTTTGGTGTATGTATTTAGTTTTGTTTACAAAATACCATTACCAATGGATAAGTAAGGTATATATGCTCAGAGATACATATAATAACCAGAAGTATGGTTAAAAACGAGACTTACCTAACTTTTGATGAGTGGTCCACTTCAATTTGTGAGCAGTTTAGTTAGGACTCACAATTACAAGGATATTGAGGATGCAGAACGGCGATCTACAAGTTTTTGGACCGCCTTGATTTAGAGGTTCCACAGCTGACGGGTCAAGTTTGACCTAAAAGATTTTTACGAGGGCGGAAGAAGTGAAAGAGGACGACCCTCAGGATGCAGTGAGAGGGAACACTTGAAAGATGACGCGGAGGTTGACCGGAAGGGTTGCCAAGGAGACGAGGACAACAACCCCTTTACCACCAACCGTGAGGTCACCCACCTCCGGACCCGCCTCCCGTCATCGACATTTCACGAGAGTTGAGTCCGAGGGCGGAATAGCGATGACGACTGGGCCAATTTTGCGTTCATCAAGGGCTCGTTTGTGGAGAACCAACCAGACACTTGAGTTGGCCGATTGAAAGGGATTTGATTGGGACGAAACCAACGCCTCGGATTAGCCCGAGTGTGATCCGATGGTGCGGGGGATCGCATTCGAGGAGAAATCGGAGAAAAATTAATAACCCCCACGCAATTGTGAAAAAGAAAAAAAAAATTCGACATAAATGGAGACCCCCCTTTGGTTTCATGTTTTTCAATAATGAACCACTGAAATCTATCAAAAAAAGTTTGTTCCCCTCCCCTGAGTTGTGGTGTTTCAAACTACGTAGAAAAATAAACCGGACTGATCGAAAATCAATTATTATTTTGGTTCAGGTATTATCTCAAGTTATGTAGATTCAGAAAATCGAATAAAAAAACTCTGCAAACTCTCGACACAACGGTTTATTATCTTCTTTCTTCTGAATCAGTCTTCTGTTTAGATCACCTAATGATAGATTTATTATTATTATGAGTTATCATTGGTAATTATTATCAAGTATTGTAAATGATAATGAATGAAATTATTGTTATATTGTTATTATTATATAACTAAATTTAGAGACGATTTCCGTGTTCCTTGGGTATTTTCGAAAAATTTCACTACAGTTATTCGTTTCGCGTGAAATGGAGTCGAACCATGCCTATATTGAATTTGGTGTCTGTCTGTTTGTCCTTCAATCACGCAAAAACGGCTCAATGGATCGAACCCTTCTCCCGTATTTAAATGTTTCTATGACCGCGGAAAGACGTAGGGGGGTTCACTTCCGGATCCGATGCATAGGGGTGGGGGTACATGTATAACGAAAAAAGAAATTTTAAATTCTCGAAAACGGCTCAATGGATCGAAGATTTCTCCCGTATTTAAATGTTTCTATGACCGGGGAAGGAAGTGTGACCGGGTTCACAATAATTGTGAATTATTCATTTGGACTTTTTTTCCTTGACACAGGGCAAGGAAAAGTTATTAGGGTCATTGTGGGATTGTTCGAACCCGTAAATCAAATTTCGTAATTTTAGTGTCGCAAGCGGTCTCCCAAACGGCGGATGGACGGCCTTTTTTTCATTCGATTTTTGTAATCTACGTAGGTATCTCTAAACGTAAACCAGTGGGAAGGGTCAATTTTTTTCTTGGGCGATTCTAAAGAAATATTATCGAAGATAATAAACCAAAACATTCGTCTCTACACTTTTCCCAGTTAGCGTTGTGTTAAAATTACGAAGTTTGGTCTACGGGTTCCAATCAGTCCCACAACGACCCTCGAAACTTTTCATAAACGTAGGTAAATTTTGAAAACGTCATTTTTTGAAAAATTCAAGTTGAACATAGTAGTTTTTTGTAGACATTTAAATAGTGTTGAATTATTTGAAATTTTCATTAGAATTCATTAACTTGGTGAATTTTGTAGAATTCAAGGTCTCCTATGAGAAGAAGAAAATTTGGTCAGGTACCTATGAAGTTGATATTTCTCAAGTAATTCAGTATCGGAACCTGTGGTGAATTGTTATGTAGCTGGAGTTGGCTAATTAGCAGAATTCAGAATTGGAGAAGTCTTATCTATTCTATATTATCGACCGATGATTGGTGAATGTAGGTACTAGTTTTAGCGTCCAGAAAATGGGAAAGCACTAATTACCTCATAAATCGTTAAATATGACTCACCCCTCTTTGTTGGCAGAAAGGAACATTGAAGGTACTCACCTGGAAAAACAACAGGAATAAGTTAGGGTTATGAAATTAAATCGTGAGCTCTAGTAAGTGTAGTTCAACTACAGAGAAGATATACACGAGTGAGAAGAATTATTAATCATTTTAATCATTTCAATTATTGAAAGTATCATCACTGACTCAACTTTTAAATACATTTTTAAATAACTGAAATTACGCCTGATCAGTGACTCGCGCTGGTTCATATAATCGTGAATAACTTCGGGGCCATGAAAATGGACTGTTGAGAATCGAATTGAGTCCCTTTGGGTGGAGGCGACTGGTGCTTCAAGGATACGCCAGGACTGCAGTCACACAATAACCCGACTTTTTCTGTCTTAATACACCGATGTGTACATCGATTTTCAACCAAAGAAAACTCTCATCGACATTTGCCCATTTTTAGGCTCCAGCGAACCAGCGAACTAAAAACTGAACATCCGCACACCGGCTTTTAATAAAAGTTTCCCTCGCGTTTCCCGTGGATTTTTGTAGGAGCCAACCCCAATTTTCCGAGACCGTAAAACTTGATACAGTTGAAACTCATTCGTTAGTTTATCAACTTTCTTTTCGTTGGGTGGTTTTTCCCCTCTTCTCAGGTTTCGTTATTTATTCCGTATTTTCTCTTTAGTGGAGTTTATTTCAGCGGAAATGGCAATTTGGAAAGTTTTCAACGAATAGCACAGTAACAACTTACTGTGTATTACCGTATTAGTTGACGAAACTATAACCCAGCATGTTGACACAGATGAGAACTTCGTTGGTGGAAAAGTTTCTGTTTATTACCCGAATAAAGAAAATGTATTAGGTAGGTATACCACGAAAACATGTAAAAATCTTCAAATTGAAAAATCAATAGAACCACGAAATGAAGTAGTAACCACTACTGTTCAATACTAATCTGGTAGGAATAAGTGAAATCGCAGTTGGCAACATAAATAATAGACGTAGTACCACGCCTAGTGAACGTAGTGGTTCCGTGGAAATTAATAAATAGGTCCGGTTTACCGGTATTGGTATATGACGGGCGATGGGACCAGAAATGGGGGCGAAAAGGAATCCACAAATTCAGTCATGATTTTACGAAACGAGAAACGGTGGAATTATTTATTTATTTATTTTTGGAAATACGGGCAAGCCCAATTACAAAGGAAAATTAGAAGGTACAGCAATTACAGAATTAGGAGAGAAGGAAAGAAAAGTTTGTTGAGTAAATAAACTGATCGACATATATCTTCCTTTATACGAAACAAGCTCTGTCAGCTGATGCACTCCCCCATGGTCTCAAGATGCTACGTACCAAATTTCAGCGCCCTAGGATGAATAATTATTACAACCATCGCTTCGGAATGCTTGAAAATGGAGAGATTATACACTCATAATTACATAATAATTATTATGTAATTATTATACGATAATCATTATTACATGATTATTATATTATTAAATAATTATATAATTCTTGATGGGAGCCGTTGAAAAGCGAGACGTGAAGTTTTTCCATTATTCCCGAGAATTGCCCAGCAGCTCAATGACGTGTCGACTGTCCCCGTGGATAATTAATGGAAGATTAATATAATTGCAAAAGAAATTAGACACCTAGAACTTGACATACCTACAGGGTTTTTTCTTGGACGAGGAAATCAGCCGTTGGAACATCAGCGGTACCTTGAAATCACTTCACGCTACGATATGCCAAACGCATTATTTAAACTACACCCTGACACAAAATAAATTCAACTGAATTTTCGAGATGTAATCACACGCTGTAAACATTGTATGAACGAGCTGATGGGAGTAGAGTGTGTAGTGAAAGTAGTTTAGTAGGTGAGGTCCGTGCACAATGTGCTCAACTCAGAATGACGTTCATCAATGAGACAACAGGGGAAAAAAATTAGTACTTGTGTACTTGTGACGGTTGCTGAATACGATGAGACCGTCAAAACGGGGAGAAACCCAAGACCACATGGGAGAAAACGACGAGTGACGAAAAGTGTACAGGGAAAAAAATAGGATTGTAGGAGCGGTCCCAGGAAAGAATCACCTAACTTTGGCTCCATTGCCTTTCAGTCGGAACCTCCGTGATTCACAGCTTGCTTTTTGCGAGTGAACGCAGTAGCAATTTCCCCAGATGGTTAAACCCTCAATTTCCAAGCCATCCAGTTACTAGTTCCGTTTTTGTAGACCCCTGATCACCACGGATCGGAACGATGAATTCTACTTCCCACAAAGAGCCCACAACAGCCTACATTTAATGTCTGCAGAAAAATTCTAGGACGAACTATTAAAAATCTTCTGTGTTTGAAAATGTTCCGAAGAAAATGAGGTAGGCTGTCAATTTTCAGCAATTTTCCTATCAATTTTCATGGAACACCTAGTTTTCGAACAAGTTTTGATCATTTCTTCTGGACAGATTTTCGGATTGTTTGGTGTTTTTAAATATAACTTGGGAGCGTTCAGCCGGTTTTTTTTCAAAAAGTAGCCTTATTGTTAATATCGATCAATCTCAATTTTCTTTTTCTTCACTATAATATTTTATACTATTACGTAGCGGATGGTTAAATGATACCACTACGGTAACGCTCGGATAGAAAGTAAATGTCGAATTGATGTTGTGTTTCAGAAAATCCCTCTCAATTTTTTTCCAGTCTAGTTCTAGCGCATGAGGTAGTTTGAGAGTCTATTGAACAAATGGTCTGGTTTATATTCGACAAGCTGCACAGGGACCCGTGCCAGGAGGGTCCGATCAGAAACAAAACAAGCGAGGGAAGTAGGAAATGACCTATAAAAGCTCCTTTCGAGGGAGAAAAACGAGGGGAGACGATAAAAAGGTAGAAAGATAGAAAAATAGAGGTCCAGAAGGCACTTGGAAATAAAGTCGAGGACAAACCAGTCCGAAGCGATTCCTTTGCCCCAGCTCCAAAAACCCCCTCTTTGTCCAACTACGCCATCTTGCCAATTTGCACATATTTCCCACTTCTCTCTTTCTGGTAACTATCTCTATAAATCTACCCAACGATTGTTCTCTATCCCTTACACATCTTCCCTCCAGTTTCCTCGTGTTTCGCGAGTTGAACAACCAACTGGGCTGAACTTACCGAGTCGTCGACCGGTGAATGGGTCTCCGAAGAGATAAAACGGTTAGACTGTTCAATTCCAATTTTTATACTCGTATTTATCGTTGTGGTAAAGGTGGGTACATTGTTATCTGTCCCGGACGTCGAGGTCTAAATTTGCGTTATGATAAATCGCCTCGGACGTTACACTGTAGTTCTTCACAGCTCTAGAACACAGTAATAACTTGATGGTCATAGGAACCAGATCTTTTCACAAGTGAGCCAATAAATCCCAAATTGAGCTCAAGTGGCTAGTTACGAAAGGTAAGTTCAAATATGCACCAAAAATTTTGAATCATAAAAAAATCGCGCGAATCCTATTATTAGCAAGTAAAAAACCCCTTTGATAAAACATCACCAAAAATTGGACGTTAGTTCGAGTTTAGACTAGAAAAACAGTTTTCTTGGTCGAAAATGTTCTTTCAACCGTTTTGACCTGAGATCAAATCATATCTCGGTGCGTTCTTTGTATGAATCTCACTCCTTATGGAATTTTCTATCTCCTTGGTCGTATCTATCTTGGTCGTATCTATCTTTTCTTGCCGCTTTCGGACTACAGCTATAAATTAGACTTCAAGAAGGAGTTACGGATAATGAACGAAGCATTAGCGACGAATTCTGGTGAATGACGCACTGCACTAGAGATGCTCTCAAGAATCCAAATGAGCGTGAATAAAGGGTTGCCGACAGTATGGTATTGATCTCAGTTATGCAGGGGAAAGGGAGTAAAAGGAGAGAGAACTAAATGGAAAATGGTCATGAACAAGAAACCAGAGGGCTGAAGAACGGCTTTTATTAAATCAAAGCACGCAAAGAAATCGTCCCTGTAGCTAGTTCTGAACTGGAACGGGAAGTCGAGCAGTCCCTTCTTGGGAGGGCGATCTGTTCCTCTTGAGACTCGACAACGCTGTAGATTGGAAGTGACCGTAATTTGTCACTGGCATCCAAGGGGAAGGGGATTTTTAGAGTCTCCCTGCGCCGCAGGAGGTGTCCCGCCTGCTGTCAGTATTTTTCTTTAAGGCCAAACGACTTACAAGAGACAACATTTTCCCCTTAGTGCAATGAAAAAGCTGAAGACTGGCTACAGTATGACTTTCGGACAAAGCAGCTTACAACAATGTACTACTTACATTTACTATTGACTGACATGATGGGTAATGTGAATTTCTTCCAACGCAAAAAGCATCTAGTTGTGCTAACCAAGGTATCTGCGTAACTTATTCAGGCAAATGCTTGAGGGAATTAAGAGAAGGGGAGAACGTTTTACTTCATCCAGCCTGGGCGATACTGGAAAAGACATTAAAAGATCTTAAGCAAATTTTGCTTAAAACGTTCCAAGTATTTGCCGGTTGTATTTATGTTGTATTCTAAGGCAGCTTCAGAAGTAAGCAAAAGGTACAAGAGCTGGTTATCACTTGAGTTTTCCAACGTATTTTGGTTTTTCCTGTTTCCATGAGTTTTCCCCGAGAAAACTTTCGTCAGTAACTAGGGCTTTTTGGGGAAAACATAAATGTTATGTCTGAATTCATCTCATCTCGACGGAGAACGCCATATCAAAGCTGGCGTTCCAACGTTGGGAAACCCTTCAATCATTTCGCTCATTGGCTGCAATAGTGTCACATCTCCAAATTTGAGGCTCCGGGGTAATCGAACTTAGAAAACCATTTCAACTTTGATATATTCCGCTACTAATTTCACGAAGAGAGTTTATAAAAGCTCTCATTTCTGAACGTTTCGCTTTGAGGAACATGACGTCGACTAGTTAGTGTAGGAGTTTCTTGGGGAAGAGGAGGATCTGTTGCCCACAGCAGGCACTACAGCTTGAACTCAACTAGGGCACTATGACCCAACGAGCTATATGATAACGCCTGGGTAATATGATGATTATATGATAACTCCTGGGTAATATTATGTGGATACGCCAAAAAGGATCGTGACTAGTTGTTCGACATCCTACTAGCGGATGCTTCGGTTTTATTCACATGACATAATAACCCAGACATAGTGAAGTAGATTGAAGTAACAAGAAGATCCTGTGGCAAAAGTATGGCGAAACGACGTGATTTTGGTCGGAGAAAGTTGAAACGGAATGACGATCACTCTTGGAATGAAGGAACATCTCCCACTGAACGATGGGTTTACCTTCTACCCTCAACACTAAGCCCTTGAAAGTAGCATTGCACGGAGGGTGGAAATGGCTTCATCACGCGTATAATACGACTATTCAACACAAGACTGAGATGGGAACTAGGGAGTTCCCCAGCTGGAAGGTAGGTACTTAAATTCAGTTAACAACTGGTGACAACAGCTAGAGTATTAGGACTCAGTTTGTTGCTGTATTGTTGGAATTGACCAAGGTTTTTTTAAAATATATTTTTTATTGTTATTACCTATTACAATTGAAAATATTAACGAAGAATCGGGATTTTATTAAAAATTGAATTTTTAACAACTATATTATGTATCTCCAAACTAGTACTAGTACTATATTATCTAGGAACGCGGTAGCGTTCCGCCCCGCCAAGCAAAGAAGTTGAGAAAACGAACGCTGTCGAGTGTATGTTTACCGGACGTCACGAAACGCGCTTTCAAGGTATCCATATCTCGGCTCCTATTTGACCGATCAACTTGAAAATTAGTGTGGGTCTTCTTTGAGTGTATATTAGAAAGCCCTGAAAGTTTCAAATCGATAGGTCTAAAGGGAGCCGAGCTACATAACTTCAAAAACCCGGTTTTTCGGCCTTAGATTGTTCTTCTCCTTCTTCTCCTTCTTCTTCTCCTTGTTCAGACAGGCAAGGCTGGAGCCTCTCCACGTTGACCGATTGACTTGAAATTTTGCACAGAGCTTCATTTAACCTTGAGACAGAGCCTTATATAAAATTTAACCCTTTATCTCAACCCAAAAAAGTTTTAGAAACAAAAAACCAGAAACTTTAGGAAAATTCTGTCCACATTGACGAGTCTACAGCCTGGGTAAAAGGACCAATCGACTTGAATTTTTTTACATACCTTCTTTATAGCATGTCTCAGTGCCATTTGAACGAAATAACCCATTATCTCAACCAAAAAAAAAAAATTAGGGACAAAAAACTAAAATTTAGGGTAATTTAGGCTAATTTTGGCCATATCTCGGCTCCTAGTTGACCGATCAACTTGAAATTTGGTTTGGATCTTTTTGGTGTGGATAAGAGAAAGCCCTGAAAGTTTCAAGTCGCTAGGTCTGAAGGGAGCCGGGTTATATAACTTCAAAAACCAATTACCATGTTTTTCTACTTTTTTCAGTCGGTCAAGGCTACAGCCTCTCCACCTTCGCCGATTGACTTGAAATTTTGCACGGAGCTTCGTTTCAAGTGTAGCAAGTGCCTTTTGAAAGATTCAAGTCGATATCTTTAAAGGGAGCCGAGTTATATAACTTCAAAAACCCGGTTTTTCACCCTTACCTGTTCTTCTTCTCCTTAGGGCCGGTTCATCAATCAGCCGTATAAACCGGTGGGTAACAATTCGCCGAATAACACTGTTCGACGAATAAAATAGTAGCAGTGTTTATAACTGTTCATCCAACGAAGTTTATTGAACGAATAAGTGTTTGTCGAATAAGGTCAGAATCGATTTTTTTGTATCGAGAAGGTGCTGTAACCATAGTGTTACCTTCCAGTTTCTGTGAATTCTGAGTAGATTGTTGTTTACTTTCTACGTTCGGTGGTTAGTTCGTTGCTACGAAAAAGTTTTAATTTGAAGGAAGAGAACGAGAACACCACGGACAAAGGTATGTAAATTGATGTTATCCTGGTCGAATCGCCCTGCTCCGTGTACAATTACCTACGTAATATTTCAATAAATATTCTGTTTGGCTTTATTCTAGCGAAGCGGCAGAGATCGGCAAATTTTTCAGAGGCTGATTCGAAGCTATTAGTTAAATTGGCGAACCAGTTCAAGCATAGCTTCGAATCAGCCTCTGAAAAATTTGCCGATCTCTGCCACTTCGCTAGAATAAAGCCAAGCAGAATACCTATTTATTGAAATATTACGTAGGTAATTGTACACGGAGCAGGGCGACTCGACCAGGATAACATCAATTTACTTACCTTTGTCCATGGTGTTCTCGTTCTCTTCCTTCAAAATTAAAACTTATTCGCGACGAACTAACTACCAAACGAAAATAAACCACCACTTTTATCCTTGAAAATAAAAAAACGGACGCGCAAACGAACAAATCGAAAGCCAGCTCCTCGCTGCTCAAGCCGATCTTCGCATCAAATTGTTACAGGAGGAGAAGTTTAAAATGAATAAAGTTTCCAATATTCTTTCAAGCCATGATGTTTTAGTACTTTTTATTACATAATATACAAATAACCCTATACATAATAGGCATAAGCATAATTATTACATTATTAGCACTCAAAGTGCCGCCATTTTGACTCGTCTATTCGCCGAATAAAGCCTTGTTCGGAGCTTTCAACGGTCCAATAACTTTATACTCCGAATACATCCTATTCTCCCAATAACTCAACTTGATGAACAGTCATATGAGATCTATTCGTAGAATACGGCTACTCGCCGAATAAGATGGCGCTATTCGTCGAATAAATGCCATTGATGAACCGGCCCTTAATCAGTTAGGCCTTTCCACCTTCACGGATTGACTTGAAATTTTGCACAGAGCTTCGTTTCAACATCAGCCAGTGCCTTTTGAAAGTTTAACCCATTATCTCAACCCAAAAAACTTTTAGAAACAAAAAACCTGAAATTTAGGCTAATTTTGGCAACTTTGACGAGTCTACAGCCTGGGTAAAAGGACCAATCGACTTGAAATTTCGCATAGACCTTCTTTATAACATGACCCACTTCAACAACAAAAAGATGTGATATCCCCCCAAAAAACACTCCGTGTAAAAATCACCCCGCCTCGCAAATATCATTCTTCAGAGGCCGGAAAAAGTTATGATATCCACTTTCCCCGCCCGCCCTTTTCCTCATTAAGGAGCTAAGTATAATGAAATGCTTAACCACTTCACAAGCACCGTACCCCTTTCGAAATCTCCCCTTGGCGCTATTGCGAGACGTTTTTATTACTTCCACAAGCAACTAATACTTGATGGTGGTTAACGTTTTATACAAGTATTAGTTGCTTGTGGAAGTAATAAAAACGTCTCGCAATAGCGCCAAGGGGAGATTTCGAAAGGGGTACGGTGCTTGTGAAGTGGTTAAGCTTTTCATTATACTTAGCTCCTTAATGAGGAAAAGGGCGGGCGGGGAAAGTGGATATCATAACTTTTTCCGGCCTCTGAAGAATGATATTTGCGAGGCGGGGTGATTTTTACACGGAGTGTTTTTTGGGGGGATTATGTTTACAAGTTGACACATTAGTTCATCATCCCTGACACTTGTCATTCGGGGATGCAGAACTCTGACAAATATTTTGAAGTTTTGGCGAGCAGAAACATTCCATCCATAAGAGCAACAAGATTTAACACTTCGCCACGAATACAAAAAATCCTCTGTCATGCATCATGGCTATAAGAGAAAATTTTCGAAGGAATAACGGTTTTATGTAAAATATCTCCATTTTACGTGTTTTATGAAAATTTTTATAAACACCTCAGTTTATAGATTTTTCAAGGCTAAACACGATGATGAAGTCAGAATTGCGATATCTCATTCCGTTATCAGAATAGAGCAGATGAACCGAGAAGATCTCAAGTAACAAGCTAGTTTCTTCATTTTCAAAGTGCTCCAGTTTAAGAACGGAATGAGATATCGCAATTTTGACTTCACCATCGTGTTCGGCGTGGAAAAATCTTTAAAATGCGGCATCATTCGTCAGACTATTTCATTTTAGGAATTTATGGGTAATTTTTCCCCTTATAAAACTCCCCTAAACACTCCTTTCGATTGCCAGGACAGATTTTTTGTTCAAATTTGAATTTTTTGTCAGTTCTATTGAGGGTTATCGCCTGGAATGACACGTACATGAACATAAATATAAACAGATCAATATATATACACATAATAATAATTTCTTCTCGGGCTGACGACGCTGTACAGCGAAAATTTCCACTTTTTCCAAATGTAGTAAGTGTTTTCTATAATTTTCATCCTCCTGTTCGTTCATTCAAGTTCATATTTCACGCGAGTGTCTTTAGTTTCACCAATCCATCGTATACACATAATATGTGTATATATATATATATATTATGACTTTTGGTGACTTTCGGCAGTGAAATTCAGGACAGTCTGAAACGGATTTTGGTATAAAGACGTTTCGGAAATTCGAGTTTTAAAATTTTTGGACCGCGAACAATAATTTCCTT
Source organism: Stenodema calcarata (assembly GCA_963920205.1). Lineage (NCBI taxonomy): Eukaryota > Metazoa > Arthropoda > Insecta > Hemiptera > Miridae > Stenodema > Stenodema calcarata. The sequence goes on from OY986058.1 coordinate 1,915,439, forward strand.
TTCTTCGACAATTTGTTGAAAAAGTTATGACCGTCATCAAGAATCACCATGTGAAGGAGCAGGAACGGCCTGGGAACTCTCCTGATCTCAATCCTATTGAAAATTCGTCGGCAGTCATAACGGGAGAAGACTCACAAAGAAAATTGGACCGCTCGACGAAAACCCTCACGATTTCCAGCGTTATCAAGATATGGTGGCACGATGATGAAATGAAATTTGTCAGAAATGAGTTGTGCCTCGGCCAAAAAGGAGTTCATGATAAATTTATATTGAAACAAAACGAAAATTCAGTAATAAAATCCTTATTTTTGAAACGTCTTCAGATTAATTTGCACACAACAAATCACGAATGAATTTCTATTTTAACTTCGGAATGAATGATGAATCAGTTCGGTAGTTCCGAATTTTTAGTAGCTGGTCCTTTTAGCAATAATTGAGTTCGCAGGAGGTACCACATCAAATCCCAATACTGGATTCCAATGGTTTGCGGGGCTGATATTATCATAGCTGTTATTATAATTATGATCATGTATTTGTTTTGAGATTTTCCAGTATTTTGATGGCCATAATTTGATGATGAATTCACACGAAATTATGACTTTGAAATTTCCTACACGTTATAGGGCGATATGGCAAGTGCGATGCCTTTTCTACCTTCTGCGAGTGACGAATATCCCCGGAATCGGCCAGCGACGATGATGTTGTAAGTTACCTGTTACAGTACATTTGTTTCATCTTAGGCTCAGCATTCATTTCGAAAATCAAGGAAACGCGGCGGTCGCACGACATGAATAGGCGTTAGCGGACGGTGTTTTCCAAGGGAGTTGTCGAGCAATTTTTCTCCACCGGAATAACGATGATGGATGACGGCTAAGGTGGAAAGTCGGTTTTGTCGAAAAGAAAACATCAGGGGAACGTAGCGTGCGGCTCGCTCTGAACATGGAGATTTACGACGGCGGCGGTTAGAGTTCTGTGCTAGCGTTTAGAGCCAAAGCGGACGGCGGTGGGATTGTCATTGAAAGAGGAACGGATAATGTAATTGTAGATGTAGAAGCGGTACTATTACATTCCATACACATAGAACTAGTATTCTAATATTCTTGAAACAGAATAAAATTTATTTAATGTTAACTCTCCTACTCTTAACTCTAAAAAAAATGAAAATGGCGCTGTATGGTGGTAGTCAGATACTGTGCTTGGGAATGTATAAAAAATGAAACCATTCCTAAATTGAACTACTCGTAGTTGAAAGACGACAGGATTTGTCAGGATCAGACAGGATTTGTCAGCCAATTATTCACCATGGAATTTTGGTCGATACCTATTATAGCTCAGATATGAATAAACTTTTTGTGAAGCAAAAATCAATTTTGAATATTATGCTGTCCCTCCTTCGTAGGAACCCGATTTGATCCTGCAAAGGTCTTCAGTCTTTCGCCAGCTAAGGTTGCTCCTATTTTACCATAAGAGCCACATAAGCGCTTTATAAGCAACACCGCAGATGGGAATATTGTTCCCTAAAAACGTTGACACAGCCTGGTACATACTGTGAATTTATATTCTTGTGAATATAACTTTAAATTAAGACTTGAAATCATCAAAAAACTAGAGAATAAAACTGGTGTTTCATGGATTATGCATAGGAATGAGAAGACTAGTTTTCTATGCTGTATAGACCTGGATATAGGTAGGTTGTGTATTTCCTTTCAATTTTTTCTTTCCTGTATATAAATAAATAAATTAACTGTAATTGGGCTTGCCCGTATATAAATAAATAGATATGTCTTTCAACTTGGGGTTTTTGAAAACATTTTGGACTTTTTTCAGCCCGAAAAAATGTAACGCGATACCAGTAAACAGCAGTGGGCAATTATACAAGCCCCAATGTCTTATGGCTGGGGGTCATTCCAAAATGTGCATGATACAAATTGGCATGATACTGAGTGGCCCTTAAAGCTATTTTCAATACTATTCACTCTATGAACCTGTAATTTGGTGTATAGACGCCTTAGGACTTTAACTTGACGCTGCTATGGCCCCGAATCAGCTGAGTGGCTTCCAAAGCCAATTCCTATGTTATTCACACTATCAAGCGGTGAGTCGGTATCTTGTCTCCTTAGGACTTTAACTTGAAGTTGCCCAGGCCCCAGATTAGCTGGGTGGCTCCTAAAGCCAATATCTATGAAGCTGTAATTTGGTAATGAAGCTGTAATAAAGCCTTCTCAGGATTTTGCGGATTTTTCGAACAGGACGAAGTTTACACGATTTGGTCAGTGGATACAAATAACTAAATACTACTCGAATTAGAGAAGGATTTCTACAATAAAGTAGCTAGGAGATTCGACGAAACGGAAGCGCATATTTGAATCGAATGAGTCGGAAGGGTGACGGAATGTCACTCATACGGAGTGAATCTACTTCATCGTTACTTAACACTGTTCCCGTCTTAATGGAATGAGCTCCGTAGAAATTTTGTCGTCGCCAAGGTTTCATCGCAATGAATAATGCAGATGCGGGTTCCCCCCCCCCCCCCCCATCACGCAAACTCACAGTGTCTACTCCCAGAGGGCCCCGGGAATCATTTTCAAAGTGCCAACCTGAATTGGCTTCAACCTTCTCTTCATTGCCATTCCCAACGCTCTCCCGCCATCCATTTTCACTTCCATCTCAATCCCTTCCTCGCTCTACTGTTATATAACAATAACAAACCGCGCGCCCCTTGTCATGTCCTTCAAATGCTTTTCTACTATACGAAACACGTCCAAACTATTCGAGTATCCACTTTTGCTTCATTATTATAGGTACGAGATTTGAAAAGCGTATTTGAAAAATTTTAGCATGAACCGAAAAAACTCTGCAAATTCTTGACACGACGGTTTATTATCTTCTTTGTACAGACCACCCTTCTGTCTAGATCACTGAATGATAGATCAATTATTATTATGAATTGTCATTGATTATAATTGATCAATGAATTTGCCAATTTTTCAATTTTCATACTGGTTCAGCTGATTCGAACAGCAGTTGGTTTTCAAATTGTGAGGTAATTAATAATAATAATTTATAAAAATTATTAATAACTAACAATAATTATTAATAATTTAGACTACTTGAAATAATTCTGAATGATGCTTGATAATTCATGGTAATAATTAATCTATCATTCAGTGATCTAGACAGAAGGGTGATCTGTACAAAGAATATAATAAACCGTTGTCAAGAATTTTCTGAGTTTTTTTTTCCTTAGCGATTCCAAAGTTTCTTTATCGAAGATAATAAACCAAAATGGGGTTGCGGGAATGTTTTGCAGTGAACAAAAGGAGAGTTTTCACTTGGAAAGTGTGGACGCGGCTTTAGGCTCGAAACGAAAGAAGTGTGGGGGTGTCCAGGGGTGAGTCGGAGGTGGGCCATGGGGGCGGTCCACGGGGTGGTCCAAGGTGGAGTCAGGGGTGGTCCAGGGTGGAGTCAGGGGTGGTCCATGGTGGCGGTCCAGGGGGTGGTCCATGGTGGAGTCAGGGGTGGTCCATGGAAGTGGTCCTGGGGGGTGGGGAGTCAGGGGTGGTCCCGAGGGGCATCGGGGGTGGTCCATTGTGGCGGTCCAGCGTGGAATCAGGGGCGGTCCATGGAAGTGGTCCCGGGTGGAGTCAGGGGAGGTCCGGGGCGCAAACCTCTCGGCGAGGCCCGCAGGGCCGAGTTTTCCCTCAAAATTTAAGGGCCCCCACGCACTGGCAATTTTCTCTGGGCAACTATTTAGTCGCCTTGAGGAAGTTGAAAAAGTTTTATTGCAGAAATCCTTTTCAATTTAGGTGATTTTTTATATTAAAAAGAACTTCAAAACCTGTTCGAATCAGCTGGGCCTGGGCCACTATGAACATTGATCCGACAGGCTGCCGCATGATTCACCCTCATGTTGACAACTTTCAATCTGCTCCACCTTTGGGCGCTGTGAAAAAACGGCTGGTAGTACAAGCTCTGGGCGGTCTTAAAGGATCAATTAAACTGTATTTAATTGTCTACAAACCAAACGACAAAGTTTTCGATAGTTCAATTCAAAGTAAACGCTTGCATACGAGTCTGCAACACATTGAAACATTTTCACGCGTATCATTTGCGTATCATAATTCGAATTTAGAGTTCCCTCAAGAGTTTGTATACCGACTATCAGCTTTCTAGGATGATCAGGGCCGAAACTGGGAAGTAATATCAAACTGTAAAGTAGGTACCTACCTAATTCCAATAACGAACAACTTCACTTCACTTCTGATGGTCATCAAATTTCGTGAGCAATTTTCGTGAGCAAATTTCGTGACGATTTTTTTTTGGTTTATTATCTTCGATAATGAACCATTGGAATCGCCCAAAGAAAAAAAAATTTTAACTCCCCCTCAAAATTTGTTGGTTTACGTTTCAAGATACGTAGATTCAGAAAATCGAATAAAAAAAAATCCGTCCGTCCGCCGTACGCCGTCCGCCGTCCGAGGCACTTTGCCCAGTTAGCGTTGAGTTAAAATTACGAAATTTGGTTTCTGGGTTTGGACCAGCCCCACAATGATCCACGAAACTTTTCATAACCCTAGGTCAAGGGGAAGGGGTTCGAAACGAATTTTGAAATTTTGAAAATTCCATATCTCGAAAAATTCCCATCAAACGGTATGTTTTTTATTTCATATTTAGATAGAGTTTGTTCCGTAGAATTTTTTAAGACCATCCGCAGCTTTGTACGACCAGCCGTTCGTTCACAATGACGGCTCAAAGATTGTGCCTCACAACCCGATCGTGAATCAAACTGTTGAAATACGGGTCCATTTTCATACTAACAAGCTCTTTGGAACATCATATGGCTTAAGTGATGTCGAGTTTGTTGTTCTGAGGTGCGTTTCGTGCTACGGAAATGAAGGTAATTTCGAATGTTTGTTGGTAGGTACTTCTTTTATAGAAAAATTATTACCGACGTAGCATTAAAAACCCCAGAATTATATCGTATTAATTAATCATAATTAATAATAATTATTATTAATAATAAATACGAATTATCAATACCTAACAATAAATTATAATAATTTTCAGTAGGTACTTGATAAAATTGTTAATAATTAGTGATAATTGACAATAATAATTAATCTAACATTTAGGATCTAGACATTTAGACCTAGTGATCTAGACAGAAGGGTGATCTGTACAAAGAAGATAATGAACCGTTGTGTCAAGAATTTGCAGAGTTTTTATGTGCCATATGAAAGACATGAAAATGTCAATAATCACATAGCCTTGAATGCAGCTCCACGCACGGGCTACTTTTTAATCACGGCAACTAAAAAATTGCGTCGGGACTTATTCGACGGGTGTGTAAACAATCGCCGGGAGGAATGTGTCACGTTGATTTCTACCTGCCCATGCGCACGGGCAACTGTTTAGTTGACGCTTTACAACTACTTTGGACTTTGTATGTCTAGTGATCTTTGGTTTTCACTGGAAGAAGACCTGCGTCCGTGCAGTTTTTTTTCAGTTATCTGTGACAATGGATGTCGACAAGTCCATTTTGAGTATCGAAAAGCGGCCAGCAATCTACAATATTCGTCTTAAAGAGTACCTACTCTGATAAAATATTAAAATAAAAAAATAAAAAAAAATTGTGGTTGGAGGTGTGTGGGGGGTTTATAGAAACGTGGATTGAGCTAGGAGACTAAGAAAAAACTAAAAAAGGTAAGACGCTATTTTTTTACTAAACTTTTTCATCATACATTGTAAAGTGCATTCCTGCGATTTGGCTTTAACTAGTTATTGGTGCAGAAGGGGAGAGTTGTAATAGACTAATAATTAGTCTATTAATTTAATTTATTAATTGTGTTGTTTTAAATATGCTTTTTGCATGAATGCACATATTTGTGTAATGACTTTCCAAATAATTATGTTTACGTACGTTGTTCGAATTACTCTGTCCTAATTATTAGGACAGAGTAATTCGAACAACGTACGTAAACATAATTATTTGGAAAGTCATTACACAAATATGTGCATTCATGCAAAAAGCATATTTAAAACAACACAATTAATAAATTAAATTAAATTTTATCATATTGCCATGGAACACCACACTGAGGTGAAGTGAAATAATCTGCAAAATCGTCTATGATGCTTGTTACCCCTTGTCCCAATATTGTCAATATCACGCAATGGACATTCGTACAACGTGTCTTCGAAATGATCGCCATCTCGTTTTCGAACACAATAATTATTATGGAGGATGCAACATGCTTTTATGATACTGTCATAAAATTCTACATTCGTGTTGATTGACCTATGGAATAAGCGCCATTTGTTTGCTAAAATACCAAAGGAGCATTCCACCATTCTTCGTGCTCTTGTTAGTCTGTAGTTGAAGATGCGCTGTTTTACTGACAAATTTTTGTTAGGATACGGTCTCAATACATGCTCTGAGAGAGCCTCATCCATCCCCTATAAGTACAAATGGCATTGCTCTCCCATTTTCATCATTGGGAAGAGGTGTGGGTCCAGGAACATTTAAATTATTTTCTTCAAGTAATTGAGATATTGAGATAATTGAGATTTTTAGAGTCCCATAAAATTCTATACGAAATTGGAATAATAAGCTTTATTATTGTGTGTGCATACAAGAAGGAGATCAGATGGTTATTTCCTGATTTTTGAGGGGTAAATTTATTTACTTTATAATTTATAAATTTATAAACTTTAAAATTGTTGTCCTGAAAATTTGAAAAATGTTTACATATCACATTTTGCCATCTTAGCACAGATATATTATAAGGAATGTATTATAGCATTTCCGAGTCAAATTCAAGGTTTTCCAAAGACGTGATCTGTCAGTATTTTGTATGTTAAAAACTGTTAATAATTCGAACAGGTGGAAGGCAGTTGATTGATTTTGCAAAAACTTGAGTAAACAGTCCTAATTCACTCGCTCCTGTACCTGAAATTCAGATGCCAACTTTAATCGCTACGATTCGCGATGTTCAGCAGGCAGAAGTTATAGGTGGACAGGTATTTCTTCATTCCTTCGGTATGCACCCTCTGTCTGCGTGTTTGACTCTGAATCTACAAGTTCACGAGTAGTTTTTATTACTGCTGTACCAACGTGCACAATATTGACGATTATTGACGAACCATGGATACTGATTCGGATGAAACATTCCAGGTCATCCGCTAGCCGACGAGTTCGTACACCAAGTTGGACTGAAAGTGATATAATATCTAAAGAAAGTGATGCTCATTAGTCGTCAACCAAGAGGTAATAACGGAAAGTATTCAAAGGACCAAAAAGTGATGTTTCTGAGGTTGTACGAACTACGGATTAGTTTGAAATATTGAAAAAACGTTGAATTCGAAAACCTTAGATTTGAATTGGAAAACCTTGAATTTGATTAGGAAAACCTTGAATTTATCAATGGCAACCTTGAATTTAATTAGGAAAACCTTGAATCAGATTCGGAAATGCTATATACGAGTATATCGGATTTTTACAATACCCACCATTGAAAACTTTCAAACAAGGAAATTCGTGATGGTCCTTTGAAAATGAGCAAGCGAGAGCATGTTTGGGAGTTTGGTATGATTTTCTATTTATGGACGTGACGCCACGACCAGAATCGTTCATGCGTAACTGTTATTGTTGTCGTTACACTCGTGGGACAGCGATGACAGCCTTTTTATAGCCAGTCGTAAACCATTATTCCAATGATGTTCAATTTTGTCGCTTCGAAAGCTCCAACGCTTCTGTACAAGAAAAAAGTATATTACACTTTTTTTCTCGAACAGAAGCGTAAGATTTGAACGATTGAGAGAACTGTTATCCCCTTCAACTCCTCCACATCCGGAGGATCTTTCAGATTCCTCAGATGCCTGAACTTTCTGAGATGCGGACATGCTGTCACCAAAATTTGGTGACAGCTTGTCCGCATCTCAGAAAGTGCACATGTCCGCATCTCATTTAATGAAGAAGATCCTCAGGCTCGTTGGTGTTGCATAATACACAAAGAGAATTTGGGTCATCCGGAGAGTCGAACAGCCTGCAGTTTAGGTTGGTAAGTACACCCCTGAGGAGCACCGCATAGCGAATGACCCATCACAGGCTGCAAAGGACCACATTCAAATCAAGAGCTCTACATACGACTAGAGGATGCTTAGCTCATGCAATTATGCCATCTATCATACAGTCTTCAGCTTTGCCTGCAACCGATCCATTTGTCCACTCTCCAGATCGCAACCTCAGGGGTTCAGCACACTGAGAGGTACACTATTTCATGAACGCAACCGCCAACAGTCGAAGATACCAACACTCAGGGAGCTTCAATGTCCTCGCAACAAAATTGCATCTAGTGGATACAAGCCAGTCTTAAAACAATAAAACGAAGCATATGTATTCAATATTGTGATAGAATTTGTCTAAAACAACACATAAAATCAGGAGGAATACAAGAACAAGGTTAGGTAAAATATAGTAGGACATGCCTGTATGTCGAATTCATTTTACCTAACCTTGTTCTTGTATCCCTCCTGAATTTGCCAGTTTGACATTGCGAAAATGAGAAAATAATTCTTCCATTCAGTCTTGAAATAAGTACATACATGAAAACGTTTGGTTCTATACAAATATACACATAAGGTGAAGCGGACTTGAATCACTCCTGCTTCCTTTATTGGTACGGGGTTATGAATGTGGTGTGAATGTGATTGCAAAGCGCAAATGACCGCATTGAGGAGGAAATTTAATACCAAGCGAGAAATGTCACATTTCATATCACTGTGACGGGAACTTAATTTGAATAACAAATAACAATTTAGCGAGAGTGAATCACCAAGAAATTAGTACCCGCCATTTGCAGGAGAACGAAATGGAAACCGACAAGAAAAGTGTTTAAAATAGTTGGGGGCTCTAATGGTGGGGCAAGGGACTGTCCCAAGCAAGAGCCTGCCCCTGAAAGGTAGCCCGGACCGCTCAAGTTTGTTAATTTCTGTTTAATGAGAATGCGGTACACGGAGGAAAGGAAGGAAAGTGGGGTTATAATCAATTCCAAGGGACCCCTCCGGCTCGGTCAGACGGTTGGGTGATGTAGTCGAACGTGAAGTTTATATATTCTGAAAGCAATGAATAGATTAAATATCGTATTCATAATGAAATGGCAAATAATGGCACCTACGGGTGGATTTGAACCTGTGAGCCAGTCTCAGGCTATTTGCATCCTGACATAACCTGGGATTATACGCTACTTGATTCAGCGCAAGTATTAGCCAATACCAATTAAAATATGATTAGCGTCCAGCTAACTGCATATAACGATTAGCAATAGCATGCAGTAAAAATTCAAATTAAACTCCATCTCGGAACCAGTTCAATTTTCCTGTCGAGTTTAACAGAACTTTGACTGAATTTGATTTACTCGTACTTCAATATTCTACTCTAGTAGTCCTTCGATAGTCCGAACGCAGAAGTATACACTTATTTCTATCGCAGCTAAAAGATTGGGCGAAAAACAATAATGAGAGCAGATGTGCTGGGGGAAATTAATCGTTTGAGTGAATTTGGGTAGAATTCAAGCTGTTTACTTGAATGAGCCAAACTGTATTAGAACTAGAATGGTCAGTATGTAGCACCCTGACCATTCCGTGGAACTGTTCCATGTTCTGTGGGATGTAGTTAGGGTTCTACGTAGCAATAAAATTGACGACTGTGATAGAATAATGAGATCGATAATATGAAAATATTAAGGGGTTGAAACACATAAATAAGTTACAGTTAGTTCGTAGGGGTCGATCGAGCAAGAGAAATTATATCAAATTACGTATATCATGTCTTCTGTGGTCTCAAGATGGAGGAAACTCAATTTGTAAAGATATTTAGGATGAGTTGGTTTTCGAAAAATCAAATGTCTCTTTTACGGTTAAAAGACGAAAGGAGGGACCCGGTAAAAAAATAAAATAAATAAAAAAAATAAAAAAAAATTGAAGGAAAACTAGGCGATCACTTCAAAGAGAGTTTCAGCGAAAACTGCGCCAGAGATGAAGGTTCGTCGGTATGGAACTAAGAACTGGCATTTTCTATAGCTTGTGGGGCGACTGAGTGATGAAATCTATGAAAACGACCGCATTTTTGAACGATAAAAATAAAACATGGATAGTTGAAATCTGGCGGGTTGAACAAAAGGCGTATTCTCGGTGTAATGATGTACAACTGATAATTCGTTACCGAGTTGTAGTGTTACGTTGTCGCGGGTGCGCAATATTCATTTTATGTTTACAAGTACTTTCGGGTACTCAAGCCCAACACAAGCCGTTCTCGACATGACAACGATACAGACCATTTTGAATCTAATATCCAGCGTGATTTACCAACAGATGAATATACGACATATTTCACTTCCTCTCGCGCTCCTGAAAGGGACATTCGCAGTTTGTTAGCAGCTTATCGACCCGGAGCCACTCTCGGCGGAACGGCACACCGCATTACCTCCGTATATGCAAAACTTATGATCGCCCGAGCAGAAGGAACGAAGGCTCGAAGGTTTAAAACAGCGCCCTCTGTGCAAACTGAGGAGCCCAGCGGCTCAAAGGTATTGCAACCGACAACAAACGGTTTCCGGGAGGTTTCGTATTTTGTTGTACAAGAGTTTTCAAATCCCCTGAACTGAAGCTTCACAAAACACGAGAGAGATATTCTTGTTAGATGAGGATGAGGTATCCTGAAGGAAAGTGTCAAGTAGCCGTAAATACTTAACAAGGGCGAGTAAATACTTAACTTTCGAGGCTTTACTCGATTCCAATGGTGTCTTCATTAATGTGCTTTAGATTCCTCAATTCACACGCCTTACATCGCACTGCAACGAGGGCGGATAGATCACTATTATTTATACAATAATCTTTTTTAGTCCCAGAAAATTCTATGTCGAGGAAGTGACCAGTTTGTCCTCTTCGATTGAAGTGAGGAGTTGGTAACTAGATCAATAATTCATTATGCATTTGAACTGGTTCGTAAAATTTAAAAGCTTTTACTAGTAGGTACCTAGCAACGTCAGTATTAGTTCATAACAAGAGTATGTAGATACATAGGTACCTACCAACAAATATTCGATATTAAATTCTTCTTCAAATAAACTCGAAAATTACTGGATATTGCTGAATTTTGAACATTTCAAACCTCATTTTGCACCACTTCATATTTGACTTAAATTAAGATTCTTTTGGGTTCAAATCACCAAAATAACATACTGGTATTTTTTGGAACGCGGTGGTAATGACTACAATCTCAGGATTGACTTTCTGAATAATGATAGTCTCACAAAGTCTGAGCGCTAACCACGGGTTACTTGGTTAAGTTGACCAAGGTGCCGGACAATGTCAGGGGCATTTAGTTCCGCTATAACCGCCACTTTCACTTGTTCGATGTAACAGCTGTTACTACTACAGCTGTACATCCTGTGTTCTTGACCGTCGTCGGCCACAAGCGATAGAGACATTTTCTATTGTCACTCGAAAGACCGCCAGCCATCGACTGTGTCCAATAAAACAGCCCCACAAAAAAAGAAGTGAACTATGCCATTATGTTATCCGCAGTGATTTCGCCTCCTGAACACGAATTTGATGTCAGCATTTGACCAACACGTCACAGGTTTCTTCTAACCTCAAAATATGGGTGAAAATGAGTGAAAATCGGGAAAAATTCACACCTCAAAATCCAAACAGAATATATTTTCATACCCGAATCCGTATTCACGTGTCTACGGACCCATTCATCTTGAATCCACCGCTAGAACTGTGTCAGATCATTTTGTTTTTCTCTAACCTCAAAAGAGAGAGAAACTAAAAATCATGATTTTGGAAAATTCAATCGATTAGATCCAATTTGATATAGAGAGGTTTTTTGAGTCGCTGATCACAAATTTGAAGTCAGATTTGTGATCTGATTTGAGATTCGTGATCAGTCACCCAAAAAACCTCTCTATACCACATTTGGCTCAAATCAGTTGACTTTCGAAAGTTTTGTCGGCCATATTAAAACCTTCATCTTGAATTTTGCAAATCTGACTTCAGATTCCTGATCAGCGACCTAAAAAACCACTCTGTACCAAATTGGCTCAAATCGAGGTTTGAAAAAAACAAAATCGTCTGAGACAATTCTAGCGGTAGATTAAAGTTGAATGGGTCCGTAGACACGTGAATATGGATTCGGATTCAAATATTGCAGAAGAGGGGTACTCCACTTTTTTTGTGGGACTGTGTAATCAGTGCGTTCTGTGCCGTGAGACCAACGATTGAAGTGGTACAGAAACACAACAGACCTGAGTTATTGTGAATTACGGTAACTGTACGAATACAGGCTGATAGGTCGTAACTCATCCTCAGATCCCACTCGAACGAATTTCAATGCAGGTACAATTGGGATGTTATTTGTATTATATGTTATTTGTATTGTAATTACCTTTCTACACGGAATTTCAGTCCCAAAATTGGCACATTGGTAGGAAGTCAAGTCCCCACTCCGATTGACAATATTAGTGAGCAATTGGCTTTTCTACATAAAACATGACTATGAATAGCGTCGAGCTATCAAAATACTAAACCACTACCGATGTGAAAGCAAATAGAAGCTTTTTCTGTAACACTAATTAGGTACTGAGGGAAGGCGAAACGACAGGTGAGATTAGCTTATTGGCTCCATCAATCACAATCAACCGAAAGAGCCTCGCGGAAACGTCGCAGTCGATAAAAGTCTTCGCGAGACAACTTGAAGTGACAACGTCGCCCGAAACCTGACAACCGCTTCTAATTGTTATCGTTTCAAATGCCATCTTCATCAACCCCGTTATTAACTTCGACGTTTGCGGGCTCGATAAAGATTTCGATTGAAGACGGTCTCCGCTGTTATAACGCGACTTTTCCGAAGTTGTAGGAAATTGGACATAACATTGTAGCGGTTGTAGTAATTTTTGGGGGCTTAAAACTCAAACCGCCCCAAACGTTTAAAATTCCGTAATATCCAATGTTTTCTGTAAATAAAATCCCCCCCAAAAACACTCCGTGTAAAAATCACCCCGCCTCGCAAATATCATTCTTCAGAGGCCGGAAAAAGTTATGATATCCACTTTCCCCGCCCGCCCTTTTCCTCATTAAGGAGCTAAGTATAATGAAAAGCTTAACCACTTCACAAGCACCGTACCCCTTTCGAAATCTCCCCTTGGCGCTATTGCGAGACGTTTTTATTACTTCCACAAGCAACTAATACTTGTATAAAACGTTAATCACCATCAAGTATTAGTTGCTTGTGGAAGTAATAAAAACGTCTCGCAATAGCGCCAAGGGGAGATTTCGAAAGGGGTACGGTGCTTGTGAAGTGGTTAAGCTTTTCATTATACTTAGCTCCTTAACCCCTAATAGCCCAATGTTGCTCCCGAGCAACATCAACTTCTATGATTTTTTGAATAAAGGCGGAATGATATTTTCGGCTGGAAATGGATTTCCTGCCATTAGACAACCCTTGTGTGCCGAGGGAATTTTTTTGGTTATGTTGGCAGCATTGTGGTCGCTGATAAAGTCAGTTTTATCTCCGATTCCGTGATACCACTGTAAACATGGTCCGACAACGCGCGAAGGTAAGTTTATCATCGTGTTTTACCTATTTTATCCTATTTTTTCTTAATGAATTTTATCATTTGTCGTTGGGGCAATCATAATGATTATGTAGAACCTAAATATAGCAAGTTTCCCCTATTTTTATCTGTGCTACAAGTCAAAATAGGTTTGTTGCCCCCAAGCAACGTTGGGCAGCCGGTGACGGTAGATTGTTGCTCACAGCCAACAGTGGGCAGCCGGTACATCGTATCAGCGTCACTCATTAGGCGAGTTGATTATACCTGTGTAGAGCATAAATCCTGTGGAATGGATAATTAATTTATCAACATTGATTTAGCGTGATTTGAACAGTATGTAGTTAGTTACCTACTAGGAAAACTCAGTTGAGTGCAATAATTTGTTTTCTCCTATTTTTATAGAAACGTTTGTTCACATCACGAGCAGACATGGTGATGGCAGCTCTTCCTTCACATGACGCTACCAGCGACGACGACAATGAAGGAGATGATTACGGGCAGTTGCCTATCATAGACACGACAACGTGTCAAATTCTTATTCCTCGTCTGGACGCACCGTCGGAACCCGAAGACGACACTCCAGACATCGTCAAGAACAACGACGAAGAAATCAAACAAAACATGGCCACGTTCTTTGACGTGTTGACAGATGAAGGGATAAGAACCATTTTTGATGACGTTGTCTTGGACGACTGTGTTCCCGAAGATGCTGACGAACCCCAAGAATCTCCAATGGCAATGGCAAGTACCTTGGTCTCCCCCAATGCTCCAGCCATCATACCTCTTGCTTCTACCCTATCAGGATTTCCTGAAGCACCCGTCGTGGGGCCATCCACAAGATCCAAGCGACAGACTAAGGTTGGGCCACTAAAGCGCAGACCCAAGAAAACTCAAAAAATTAAGAAAACTCAATTCAGGTATGGTGTATTGATATTGCATGTAGTCTGTAAACTCCCCCTCGTTCCCTCTTCATCTAACTCTCCCTCGCTCTCTCACCCTCTCTCTTGCTCCCTCACTACATCTCCTTCTCCCTCGCTCTCCCTCTACATGTTACATAATTATGAGTGACAAACACGTGACTGAAATTTGTTCAGACACCTCTCGTAAAAGACATTTATCCATGTAAAAAAACGAAGAAAAAAATGTTTTCCCTCACGTCAGAATGAGGACAGTTGTTGATAATCCTGTATTTTGTGGTCTTGCAGATGGAAACGTGTTGCACTTTCCCGTGGTGATGACCTGGAGAGAAGTCTTGAGGGTTACCCGCGATTCGAACCATTTTTCCAGGAAGATAAAGATCCCGTCGACTACTTTCAACGTTTCTTTACAAATGATCTTCTTGAGTTCATTGTTGGACAGAGCAAAAAGTTTTTGGAATGAATGGAATTTTGTCGGCTGCTAGTCCGAAATAATTAGGTTGATTATTGTTAGCTTAGGATAATATTGAAACAGTTCCTACAAAACCTCTTTCTGAAGGTATTTACCAATCATATGAACTGTGTTATGTGAGCGTTTTGAAACCAGATATGTGATATTTGACAATGATGTGATAACGTATTGTAATACACCAACGCGTGTTCATAATAAGTAGGTTAGTTATCGTTAGCTTAGAATAATATTGAAACAGTTCCCAACACACTCTTTCCGAAGATATTTTTACCAACCATATGAACTATTATAATGTGATAATTTTGATAATGTGATAATTTTGAAACCAGATAGGTATGTGATATTTGACAATGATGTGATGAAATATTGTAATGCTCCAAAGCTTATCCATAATAAACTACCTTTGTATTTGTCTAACTGAGCCGTCTCACTTTTTTGAGTTTCCATTGTCAAAAGAAGAGAATGAGCGAGAAAAAACTGAAATAATAGTTTTTTGTTACCAACGGTTGGGGAAGACGCCTGGTAATTATGATTTATGGAATCATTTCACTGAATGATCTAATACCTCGGTAGACCCACTATTCCGATCACAGAAAACCCTACTATACAACGTATAGTAGATATCGCACACATCCCAGCCCAATGTTGCTGCCGAGCAACATGAGTTGCCTCCCGGCCGCCCAATGTTGCTCCGGAGCAACAAAATTCTAAAACCTGGAATTTGGGCAAACAAAATTTTTTTTCGTCACGTTCATGTTGTATGAGCAGTTTTTAACGAGAAATTAAAAAAAAATCGAAATTTTTTTGAATATTTACCATCTTGGGCTATTAGGGGTTAATGAGGAAAAGGGCGGGCGGGGAAAGTGGATATCATAACTTTTTCCGGCCTCTGAAGAATGATATTTGCGAGGCGGGGTGATTTTTACACGGAGTGTTTTTTGGGGGGATATCACATCTTTTTGTTGTTGAAGTGGGTCATGTTATAAAGAAGGTCTATGTCAAATTTCAAGTCGATTGATCCGGTTACCCATTTCAGTTTTTTGTTGCTAAAAGTTTTTTGGGTTGAGATAATGGGTTAAACCTTTCAAAAGGCACTGGCTGATGTTGAAACGAAGCTTTGTGCAAAATTTCAAGTCAATCCGTGAAGGTGGAAAGGCCTAACTGATTAAGGAGAAGATGAACAGGTAAGGGTGAAAACCCGGGTTTTTGAAGTTATATAACTCGGCTTCATTTAAAGATATCGACTTGAATCTTTCAAAAGGCACTTGCTACACTTGAAACGAAGCTCCGTGCAAAATTTCAAGTCAATCGGCGATGTTGGAGAGGCTGTAGCCTTGACCGACTGAAAAAAGTAGGAAAACATGGTAATTGGTTTTTGAAGTTATATAACTCGGCTCCTTTTAGACCTAGCGACTTGAAACTTTCAGGGCTTTCTATTATCCACACCAAAAAGATCCATACCAAATTTCAAGTTGATTGGTCAACGAGGAGCCGAGATATGGCCATAATTAGCCTAAATTACCCTAAATTTTAGTTTTTTGCCCCTAATTTTTTTTTGGGTTGGGATAATGGGTTATTTCGCTCAAATGGCACTTAGCCATGCTATAAAGAAGGTATGTAAAAAAATTCAAGTCGATTGGTCCTTTTACCCAGGCTGTAGACTCGTCAAAGTGGACAGAGTTTGCCTAAAGTTTTTGTTTTTTTGTTTCTAAAACTTTTTTGGGTTGAGATAATGGGTTAAATCTTATATAAGGCTCTGTCTCAAGGTTAAATGAAGCTCTGTGCAAAATTTCAAGTCAATCGGTTAACGTGGAGAGGCTCCAGCCTTGCCTGTCTGAACAAGGAGAAGGAGAAGGAGAAGAAGAACAATCTAAGGCCGAAAAACCGGGTTTTTGAAGGTATGTAGCTCGGCTCCCTTTAGACCTATCGATTTGAAACTTTCAGGGCTTTCTAATATACACTCAAAGAAGACCCACACTAATTTTCAAGTTGATCGGTCAAATAGGAGCCGAGATATGGATACCTCGAAAACGCGTTTCGTGACGTCCGGTAAACATACACTCGGCATCGTTCGTTTTCTCAACTTCTTTGCTTGGCGGGGCGGAACGCTACCGCGTTCCTAGATACATCAGCGAGATGCGTTAAAGAGACAATTTACACAGAAGATGTTCAACAATGAGCAGTACCCTCTCTGAAAGTGCATAGAGAGCCTTGACGCAATGGGACATGGTCCCGGAGCTGAGCCTCATGCCTCCCTCCCCAATCTTGGTGGTAAAGCGGTAGCTTCCTTTTGAAGCGGGCCTGTGACCGGTCTGGCTTCTGGGGAAGAGGACAAAAGCCAGGAAACTGGAGTCTTGTCTGATCCCTCAACCGGTACCACGGGAGGGGGGGAGCCCCTGGCACCGGATGCATAGCTTAGGCGAAGCATCACCCGCCAGCCCCCCCAGTAGAGGTAGGATTCGTGGCGGTCGTGGTTTCTACCCAGACAACAGGAATAGTCCAGTTGGAGTGGGGAGGGGCCCTCTGGTATGGTCTGCGGGCCCATACCAGTAGGCCCCGGCATGTGAGTTCTGTGGGTGACCGTGAACTCGGGTACCAACCTGCATAGTTGGTAGAGTGAGCTAGAACACTCGACTCCACCTGTAGGAAGCACAGGTACTTGGCGGCAGTCCGAGGCCTCTGACTAAGGTATCAGTCCACTCTCCGGAGGGCCTCCCCTGCTGCTTGCACTGGGGGGGAGATCGTAAGCTTTGAGCTGGGTATCTCCCTTAAAACTTTGGATTAGTACCCTCTCTGAGTGAGTGAAAGTATTTGTAATAATGTATATTCAAACATAATATGTTCATATACATAGCATCAGATACCAAATAATTATTTAAACTTGAGTTATACCTAACTAAATAATAAGTAAATAAGTAGGTAACTAAAGTGATAGTCAAGTCCGAACTACAGAAGGACAAAAGAATAGGATAGATATTTAGGACAGGAGTTAGATATTTAGTCACCCTAGGTATTTGGGATACGATTTATCAAAACAAACCCAAATCTAGGGACGCGGGAGCGTCCCGCCCGCCAACAAAACCGAAGCCCAAAAAACCGAAGCGACTGAGACACTGATTACGCGACGGAACAAGTTCGGGTTTTCACCCTATCGTAGCGCGGCTCCCTGAGTGTCTCGAGAGTTGATTTTTTGTACACCAACTCTCCAGGGGCACGTGAGGACGTAAACCAAATTTCAGCTCTCGGGAACATCAGGTGTCGGGGGTATAACAGTTTTAAAACCACTATTTTTCACGTTTTTCGTGTTCTTCTTCTTCTCGTTGTTGTTGTCGTTGTTGTTCATTGACGGGGCTACAGCCCAGCAGACAAATCGGATCGAGCTGAAATTTTGCACACACGTTTGTTATGCTCCAAGGGAGTGCCTTTTGAACATTTTTTCTCCCTCCCCCCATTTCCCTCCCAATTAGGGGGGAAATAGTGTTTTTTAGGAATTTCAAATGGTCATAACTCCTTCAAAATTGAAGCTTTTCAGATTTTCTTTTTTAGTTGTGTTCAGCTTTTCAAACTGTTTAATTTGAGATCAAAAAATGCTTCCTAAGATGATAAATAAAGGAGTTATGGTGATTTTTCTATTTTCAACAACAACTGCCGCAAATATTGATGAAAATTGGTGCGGTTGGTCTTAAAATGTCCGCTAGGTTGTCTAGAATATGCTCAATAATTTTGAACTAAATCTCAATCGATTTGACTAATCCACAGCCAAAAATACGTGAATAAATTCCACATCTACTGATTTTGGCTAATTTCCGAAAACATCAAAGTTGAAC